>ML807537.1:170939-203092 GCA_009831015.1 Picea engelmannii
GATTTGGGTTCCCAAAGGTGAACCTCATGTTGAATGTTATCCTTTAAAGTTCCTATGAATACATCAATCAAGTGCTCATTTGGAATATATGTTACCTTTATATTCAATCTTTGGAAGTTATCAATGTGCTCTGTAACTGAACCCTTTTGCTTGAGATTTATCAATTGTCTAAAGAAGGTATTGCTCCTTGTATCCTCATAGTGTGCTATCATTTCTTCCGTGAAAATTGTCCAAGGGACGAGTGATTTGTGAGAACAAAGCCATCAATACCATACACATTGATTGGGTTCTAAATATAAAGAAGCAATTCATACCTTTTGTGTTTGTGGACCATTATGTAGATCAAAGAATTGCTCCATTTGAAGTATCCATGTGATTGGGTCCTTGCCATCAAACTCCCTCATATCGATCTTAGGAACGTGGTTGGTCTTCAACTCAAAGTTGGAGTTTCTCCATTCTAGATTCACCTTCCTTGTGTCCTCATCATGACTTTCATGGGATACATTTTCACTTTTAGGTGTCCTCTCTATTAGGAAGTTTTTCAATCCTTCCATGATTTCCCCTTTTAAACCATCCATCTTAGTATTTATTGCCTCAAACTTAGCTTCCGTTGAATCCATCATCTCTTGTAGTTCATCTTTTGTTACTAACTTCTTTTGTAAATCATTTATGTCCCTACACATTTATTCACCTTCATCAAGAATCCATGTAGGATTTTTTGGAGGCTTATTTGGTGTAGAAGTTCCCTTTTTGGGTGGCATGTTGGCCAAGTATCACTTTTGAACCTTGATTTTGAGGTGGTTCTGCTAGACAATATTTCTTCCGCTGTATATCCAAAGTTTCGGTCCTTCTGGGTATGAAACTTTATTTTTTGTAGTTCTCTGATATTTCTTCTCTGCAATGCCACATGTCTAATCAAAATTGGATGTGCCAAATGGAATTTACAGTAACTTCCCCCAACTTGCTGATTTTTGGCCTTTCCAGGAGATCTAACTTGTATAGCGTTCCCCGCACAAAATAATTGATATAAAATTTTGAAACTTGTACCAGATATACTACAGATTGTCAACTATCCAATGCAATCAGTCTCACTCAATTTGGATACTCTAGGAAGAAGTTATGATTGTTTTACCTGGAACACCTTCTTGAGACTAGTCAGATACCCTATCTTCCACAAGGTGTATCTAAAAATGTACGATGACCCAGAAGATGAAATTTTTATCATAGATACCTTACTAATTTATGTAAATATCCTCTAGAGTTTAGGGTCTGAAACATTACAGAAAAATTTTTATAGCGAAAATTACGCAATGACTCAATTCAGGATGATTCCATAACCCTAACTTGCACAGGCTGTATCTCCGAAAGTATAAGGCCTCAGGAGCTGAAATTTTAACCCAACGTACCTTGGTCAATCTACTAAATATCATCCAAGTCGTTCCTTCTGAAATGTTGTAGAAAAAAGTTATAGCGAAAATGCCAAGGTGTCTCAGATGTAGCAGCGAAACCCCAAGACCTTGAGCTCTGATACCATATGTTAAGAACCAAATATCAATATAGCATAGAAAAACCTTAGAATAAGTACTCAACACCTTGAAAAAGATATAATTTCAGATAATAATCCTCTTCGAGGGGGCAACCTCCTTTTACCTCACATAAATGTTCAAGTACAAGATGATTCAAAATAAAAATGTCTCCTTGGTATATATAGGAGACTAGGAGGTATAATTACAACTAATGGAATAAAGCCGGCATAAATAAAATAACATTACTAATGTAATATGCCCCAGTTAAGGGGTAGTGAGTCAATATTAGGGCTTAACATTCCTTAAGTAGACAAGAATATCATCTAAGAAAACAATCACAAACTTGTCCAGGTAGTCCCTGAACACTCCATTCATTAGACACATGAAAACCATTGGGGCATTTGATATCCCAAATGATACTACTCTAAATTCATAATTTCCATATCTTATCTTGAATTTTATCTTGTTAATATCTTCTTCCTTTAACCTCACTTGATGATAATCTCATCTTAAGTCAATCTCGGAAAATATTCTTGCACCTTTTACTTGATCAAATATATCACAAATTCTTGGCAAAGGATATTTATTTATTTATTGTGACCTTATTCAATTGTCTAAAATAAACACATAACCTTAATGTTCCATCCTTCTTCTTTACAAAATGAACTATGTATCCCCAAGGTGACACACATGGGAATATATACCCCTTCCTCAAAAGTTATTCAAGTTGCATCTACAAATCTTTGAATTATGGTGTGTCCATTATGTAAGGTGTCTTGGACACCGAGGAAGCTCCTAACTTCAAATCAATAGATAAATCAATGTCTCTCTTTGGTGGCAATCCTGGAATTTCCCCCAAAAAATCTTCAAAATATTTTAAAACTGGACGGTCTTCAATATTTTCCACTTTATCTCTGGTTACCTCTTCCATATGGGTTGCAAAAATTTTGACATCCTTTCCCGAAACTCTTTTTCATCTACATGGCTAAAATTTCTCTAACAACTACAACTTTTGGAATGCCATGAACCTTTCCTTTCCGCCCTCCCTCATCAAGACAAATTATTGTCTTGTTGTAACAGTCTGGGATAACATGGTATTTTTCCAACCAATCCATGCCAATTAGACAGTCATATGAACCCAATGGTATGATGTTCACATCTACCTTTGTGCTAATTCCATTCATGTCTATTGAATAATCTTTAACTAACTCATTGATATTTTTATTGGCCCTTGTGGCTAACTTAACTAACCAATATTTCGTATGCTTACTCCTTTGCAAGTGAAATATTTCAACAATGTTAGAGTTTATGTAACTATGGATAGCTCCATAAGCAAGTGAAATGGCTATTGGTTGGTTATCAATCTTACCTTCCACTTCAATCATGAGGGATTGATACTCTACTTGTTTGTTCTCCAAGTCTACATAAATCCTTGGCATGCTTCCTCCCATTTCTTCAACTATTTCATTGATCCAAAAAAATCTTTTACACGACTATGGTTGAGTTATTAAACATGTGTAAATTAACCAATTAGGAAGCTTAAAGAAAGAGGAAGAATAATAGAAGAAACATCACAACCATATACATGTACAGATCTGAAATGAAGCATAAACAACAACAAACCATAAACATCAATGTGATAACGGAGTTCGACAATCTCGCCTACGTCTTCGGGCCTTTGTCTCAGTGGGTGAGGCTTTCTTATTTCTATTCAAAGCTCAATAAGTACATCATAGCAGTGAAAAAAGGTTACAAAATTGATCTAGTCTTGTTCTACCAGATCTCTAGAACCCAACAGAAGAAACAACACTCAAATCAGATGACCGGAGCTCCCAGAAATGGCCCGCAAAGGTGCGTTCCTCAACAACTTCCTTACATAACAATGGCTTTGGCTTGGAAAATATTCAACATAAATCTGCTATGAATCTCCTCTCATGGCCTCAATAAGGCCTGGTTTATATAGATCTGAAGTTGGTAACCATATCCCAACTTCCCCCCAATATCTAGCCTAAAAAAGGGCCCAATATCCCCCAAAAATGGATTAAATCCACTCAATTTGGCTAAAATTCCATTTAAAATCACAATTATATGGTCAGAAAAACCACTTTTGAAAAATTACTGGGAATAATCCCCTAGTCCCAAGAACGCGCACCCTGTGCATGGTCATGTGAATCCATATGGCCAAGAGTCATCCCCCTAGGGGCTGTGCGCTGGCCCCTCCTCCATAATACTTGGTCGCATGCCATTTAACAATAGAACTTTGTCCCGGATAGGCGCTTAACTCCTAGTCACCGCTCGAGTCATATGCAACATTAACCGTCGGTGGTTAGGCCCTATCCACTGGCCCCCGCTCCCGTGGCTTATCCCTGTAGTATAGCGCTTATGGAAGGTTGTATGGGGTAGCACCATAACCGCGGGCTGGGGATAGGCCCGAGCCCCTTGCGCCTTTGCATTACCAAACATCCAACCTTAAATATATAATCTGCCCTTTACATAATAAGTCACACCTGCGGGCGGACTTGCTAGCCCAACCCTGCCAAAGCTTATCCCAGTGGAGAGGTCTCGAGGTTGATACCCGGTGACACCAATTTTTTTATAAAACATACACCAACCAACGGGTGCCATGTGACAACCCACGACTAGGTCACGTGGCACCGTTCCATATGCCAACTAAAATGCCACGTGTTAGTTGCTCATTGGTCCACTGTTAGATCAAGTGGTATCCGAGCGAGGTTGACGTTTGGATTTGAGTTTTGCATGTTAACCAGGGAAAAACTACTTTGTGGTGAAGGTGAGCTTGTTGAATAGAATCCATTGATTGGAATGAGAAAGAGAACTTCTCATAGTGAGAAGATGGCATCGGAAGAGGGACTTTCTCAGGATGATAAAGAGTTTTGAAAAACTTTCTTTGCTATGTCAGAGATGATGAAGGTTTTGTACGAGGATTACTTGGAACGGAAAAGACCAAATCTGGGTGAATCATCAAAGGGAAAAAGTGACGAAGGAGAGGATCCTCCTCAAATTCCTCCTTCACTTCCATCATCACCTTCTTCTTCAAGTTCAAGTTCTAAATCCAATGCAAAGAAACATGTTCATAAACATAAGAATGAAATGCCATTATTAAAACTTGATGTTAAATTCGAATTGCCCATGTATGATGGTGAATTTAATGCAAAGAAACTTGACAGTTGGGTCAGACATATGGAGGTCTATTGCAGTGTGCAATAGATCAAGGATGAGGCCACACAAATCAAGTTGGCTTCATTGAGACTTGCAAGCACAACACTCATCTAGTGGCAAAGAAAGTTGCAAAATGGCATGCAACAAGTGGGTAATGTATTTCCATCATGGCAAAGTTTCATTTATGCACTTAGAAAGCAATTCTATCCTTTGGGTTATAAAGAGAAAGCGTTAATTGAATGACAAGATTTAAAACTAAGAAAGGGACAAACAATGCAAGAATACACAGATGGCTTTCGAAAAATGGCATTGATGTTAGATATTCCCTTACATACCCAAGAAATGCTTATGAAGTATATAGGAGGTTTACCTGCACATATTAGAAACATTGTATTCATGTTTGGACCAACTAATCTTGATGAGGTTTTTGCTCAAGCGACATACATTGAAGCAGGGAAAACATGTGTTGGATTATCAGGGGAATCATCTTCAAGGAAAGAGGAGAAGAGGAAATGGCATGGAAAGAAGTCAAATTCAGTGGCGAGAAAGGAAGGGAGGCTCTCTTGCAAGAATTGCAAGAAAGAGGGGCATGATGAGGACCGTTGTTGGCAATTGCATCCCAAGAAGAGGCCAAAGTGGTTCAAGGAAAAGAAGGGGAGGCAAACAGTTGCGACAACAATATGACCCACCGATTTGGGATCGGATTCAGGGGGAATCTAAGGTCTCATTGGTTGGTATGACAGGTAAATTTGGTGAAGGATTTGATTGTAGAAGTAACTTGTTTCACATCAGGGTCATCATGCGACACACTAAGGTTGACACATTGATAGATAGTGGATCTCAATCAAACTTGATTTCAGAAGAATTGGTCAAGAAATTGGGATTAAAAACACAGATACATCATAAGCCCTACACACTTAAATGGATAAGAAACAATCATCAAATGCACATAACCAAGCAGTGCACATTAAAATTTGCAATTTCATCTAAGTATGTGGACGAGGTAACATGTGATGTAGTGCCACTAAGTGAGTGTGGAATGGTCTTAGGTAGTCCATACTTATATGATCGTAAAGCAATCTTCTACAGGATAAAGAATCAATATCAGTCAACCAAAGCAGGTCAAGATTATGTGGTCATGCTCATCATATAAAGACTCTTCAAACTATGGAACAATTAAAGAAGGCAGTTCAAGAAAGCAACAAACTTATAATTGTTTCAAATCAAGTAATCAATCTTAAGCAAGAATAGGAGATGATTGTAGAATGGAAAATCAATCACAATTTGCTTCAAGATAAGCTTATGTTGTGCAAATATTACAAACATATCAGCTCATTTGCAGTCATATTTTTGATGCTATCATTAGTAATGTTATCTACATAGATGATAGTGGCTTCAATAAAATGTGACAGGGTTCAAATGGCAAACAATATGCTGTCAGTTGTCATGATTGTGTTACAGTTGATCTTGATGAGACAAGTGCATAGGACAGAGTTTAGAGACATGGAACAAGCTGAGTGGCCTATCCCCAACTTGATGATTGGTCAGTAACCTTTTGGGGACCAAAAGGTACTTTAGTGGGGAGGTGTGATCTAGAATCGGATCCAGGAGCTTGATGGGGCTCAGAAAGGCCTAAAAATCAAAGTTCTCATAATGGATTCAAAATAGATGTGTGCATAGGCCTTGTTGATACAAAACCAACAAAACTTGAATGGGCTCAAACAAACATCATATGCTCTAGATATCGCGTTTTGTTCGTTTTTCAAAACAAGAAAAAATTCAATGTGCAATGTGCTCCTCGATCCAAATCATGCTGACATGGCAAGCACAATTGGCAGCTTCTACAGGTGAAACGTTGACTTTTTGCATGTTTGGAAAAATGAACAAAATGCGATATCTGGAGAATACGACGTCTGTTTGAGCCCGTTCAAGTTGCGTTGGTTTCGTATCGACGAGGCCTACGCACATGTCCGTTTTGAATCCATTATGAGAACTTTGATTTTTAGGCCTTTCTGAGCCCCATCAAGCTCCTGGATTTGATTCTGGATCATGCATCCTCCCGAATGTTGTGGAAAGTCCTCATTCTTTCACCCTTGTGAGGGTAGTCCCTATACAAATGATTTTCCTCACATCCCCAACATTGTACAGGTTGTTGTCTTAGCCTTTTCCCAAATGAAGTTGTTGTCTTGTGCTCATTTTGGGTTGAATTCCCCTATTGATTTGCTTGGGATTTTTTTCTTAAAAAGGGTGGATTAAAGCCTTTCTATATTTTCTCCTTCTTACTCTTCATCTTTTCATTCTAATTCTTTTGGAATATTGGCCTCCTTCAACTCTGCTCATAGAGATGCTTTGTTCTCCTTATGGCTTCCTCCAAAGTCTTTGGATTATTATAGTGTATCTTGTCATTATAGAAAGAGGGTAACCCACTCATAAACCTTTGGATCTTGACCTTATCATCCTTTATGAAGTCCACATACTTCAATAATTCAAAGAATATTTTCTCATATTCATCCATTGTCATGTTTCCCAACTTGAGTTCAAAGAACTATTTCATCTATCTTTCATAATAATGCTCATAAAATTATTTCTCTTGGAAATATCCTTTGAACTTCCTCCATGAGACCTTCTTTTCATCAAGGTGTTTGTCTTGCTTAAGTTTATCCCACCACATGGATGCCTTTCCTTGCAAGTGGTAGGTTGCAATTATTGTTGCTACCTTGGAGGGATAATCATGCAACTAGAAATATTTCTTAATTTCCAACATCCAAGCCTTGACCTCTTCTCCCTTTCTATGCTCACCATTGAAAGTTGGTGGCTTGATTTTCATAATTTCACCTTGCAAGATATCTCCCTAATGCCTTATCCTTTGTCTTATGACATGAGACACACTTGGACTACTTCCTGGCCCTGAACTTGCATGAGATCTCCTAGTGGATTTCTTTTGGGGAATGATGGCGCCTGCTCATGCTCCTTGATTTTTTGTCATCTCCATGTTCATCCCTTCTGCTATGGGATATGGATGTTGTCACATGTATAGAAATAGATGTTTTCTTTGTGCTAGAGTCTGTATTGGCTTGTCTTTGCATCATATTCATAGTTTGAAGTATCTCTTCCCGAGCCTTCATAATCTTCTCATTATCGTCCCTATAACTTTATGATTCTCTCTATAAGATTCTCATTGTTACAGGCTCATGCCTGCCTCTCCTTTCGTTAGACTCAGTCGCAACATTTCCCATGTTGACATGTAGCCCTCTAAATTCCTCTTCATGACTGTAGGACCCTTGGGCATCTTCCATGGATGTGGTTCTCATACATGAACCAAAATGCCTTCCTGGACCTCTAAATTATGCAAGAAAATGTGCATGCAAATAAATTTTTGTTAGACAAAAATATGTACATACACAATTATGGAAAATAATGCATAAGTTTTTCTACTCTTTAATGCCACCAGTCCTCTTCTTTTGCGTTGACTATAACTTAAACTACCCAAATCAATTTTCTGGGTTTATAGATGGATTATCCTCTCCAATAGATTTCCAACGACTTCTTTCTTATTCAATTATGAGATTTGAGAATAAAGTTATAATCACATGAATTTTTCTAAATTACCCCTTTTGTACACTTTTCATTCTGGTGCAATTTATCCTAGACACCAACTTGTGTCACTTGTAGAAATAAATATGTCAGGAACTAGGGAAACTTTTGTATGAGACATAAATAAAAATTATGACAGGGAATTCATAACAACTCTCGGATTGTCAATCTGAAACTCAAATAAAAAATTGCAGCAATCTGGAAATGAAAACTTTGTCCTTTTTCATCCCTTCTTCTAGACTTGAATTTTTAGTCAAACTAGCTATCTCCCAAATTGTGCTCTTCTGGAAAAACTTCACTAAACAAAAGTTGTCTAGCTTGATGAGTATACAAAATGTAGAGTAAATAAAATTTTCCAAATTTTCCATTTGGGATCCTTTCCCCCCTCTGAAAATCCCCAAAATCCCTAAAAGTGGCCCGGAATAGTGGATTTTTCCTTATTTTGGCAACTCCACTCCAACATCCTTGGAATTTGACCAATCCCTTCACACAATATTTCCATGTCTTTTTTTTTGACACTTTGTACAAGTTTCAACAGTAACTGAGCTCTTTCCATTGAGCTTGACCCTAATTTTTAAAAATAGGTAATTTGCATTTTTTGGAAAATCAAAGCATAATTGGCCAGTGGCCCTCACTAGCATTTATGTAACCCTCCTTACCGTGAAAAAAACTCAGAATTTTGATCTCAATCTGACTTAATCTGCTCCAGTTATTGCCAAAATAAGAAAATGGCTCCACACTTCTTTTTTTGGGACTATCAAACAATTTTTCCTATGTGGCATCTTTGTCGACACGGTTGCTAATGTGGCATTATGGGTCCACGTGGCACCCTGAGGTGATACCACATCAACCAGTTGGAAACCCTACCTTACCTCGTTAGCCTTCATCACCTTCCTCCTCTTCCATCTTCTACCTTATATTTATTTTATAAATTAAATTATATTTCGAGCCCCACCATACGCAAATGCCCACTTAACACCTCCTTTGACCATGTGGTGCCCATTTGTTAGCTGTGAGGATGGGCATATCCCATTCCACACCCTTTTTCCTCAGGAACACACAACCTGCATACTCCCAAATCTAACGACATGAATGATAGGAAGATCGATGACCCACATCAATTTCACATTGTGAACATGTGTGAGGGTTAACATTCCTTCACGATGTGATAATGGTTTCTCCCACGCTACATGGCGTCCTTCCATTGGCTTTGCATCACCAAAATCCTTTTGGAAAACCACCTTTCTACCGTACAATACCAGTTATGGTATCACTCAATACCACCTCGCCTAATTTGGCGCCCATGTTAGCTTTGATCCTGCCGCCACACACTATAGATCCTACCACCGTGGACTTGGCACCTAAAACCTTTTCGTTTCCCCATGACAACTCGCATGCTCCCCAATCCAACGATGGAGATCAAGGGATGATCAACGACCCACAACGATCTCGCATTGTCAACATGCATGAGGGTTAATAACCCTCCGTGATGCGATAGTGGTTTTTCCCACAATATGTAGCACCTTCCCATTGGTTTCTCATCACCAAGGAATGTTACAAAACTGCCATGGCACCATGCGATACTACTTACTGCCCTGCTACAATACCACTTGTCATATTGGCCACCGCTCTGCCGGTAGCCTTGCCACCGTGCTACCAACCTGCCATCATGGCCCAACCACCATGGCAGTCCATGTCACTACTACCACATCATTACCACATTACCTGCCACGTGGCCTCCATGTCATGGTACGAAAAATTACCCTAATTTTTCCAAATTTTCAAAAAATGCGTAATTTCAAAATTTACGCCATGGCTACCATGAAATTTTGAAACTAGCTTTTTATGGCCAATTTTGACCATATGCAAGTCAATTCAATCTTTGCACCCAAAATTCGACACTTCCATGTCGAAGTCCCCATGAATTTCACTGTAGAAATTAGGTCTTTTGCCCAATTTCGCACAATTTCACCCTGGACTACAGTGTATTTTCCCAAATTAGACTAATTACATAACCAAAACACTCATTCAAAGGTAAAATTTGGGGATTTTAACCCTTGAGCTCAATTCCTCATGAATTTTTTTTCCCCAATTTCACTGGAGCTTTAATTCTGCAAATTAGCTTTTGTGTGTTGAGTCTAGCCCATGCAGGCTCGGTGTTGAACCCATGGCTTTGATACCAATATGTAACATTCCCTAGATTAACCAAGGAACATTACTTGTAGAAAATACACATAAAAATAAATTTTTTTCTACTAATTCATTTCATGTAGCTTACCAACCACAATTTATACACATAATTAATTAGATTCTGATACCCATAATTAAATAAATCACTTAAAACCATTATCATACAGAGGATAAAATGCATAACCATAAGACTAATAAGAAACTCAGAAATTAGATAAACACTTATCTTTAAAAGAAATTTTGTGCAACTAGCTACTTGGGAAGGACATTCCACCCAACCATAGACTTGTTCCAATTCTCAACAGTAAGTCACCCCCAAGCCGGGGCTAGGAATCCACAAAATAAGGGTGCCTCTCACAATCCACTCACAACTCAATATCCCACAACCCATTAGTATTCTCGTACAACTATCCTAAATTTCCTCCATATTTCTTCCTCTTGACCTGGCTAACCCAAGCCCTTCACCGCTCTTAGTCCATTGGGCATCCCATTCGTTTATCATGGTCTCTCTAGCATAGGTAACTGAGAATCTCTTTGTTGGGAACTCAAGGGAACTCACTGCCAGGAAAACTACCACCAACATGAACAACAACACTTATTGTTACAATGCAACTCCCATAGGATTTCACTCTTTAGGCATGACAACCTGGCTATTCAATCTTCAGTTCCAAAAAAATAAAAAAACACTCTAGTGTGCTCTAGAATTTTCCCAACCTTCCTGCTCTATCTCTAGTGCTATTTTTCCTTGTTCTCTCTTGTTATTCATACGAAGGATCAATGTGAAAAATTTCCTATTCTCCCCATACAAATTTCCTCTATTTTCCGAGACAATTGATTGTTCTCTCTATCCAAGGTTGATTGTACTTCATCCCCATGCTCTCTAATAGCTATGGGATGTGACTCTCACACCCACCCTCTTACATGATTTTAATGATTGGGATCTCATACACTCAAACAAAAATACAAGGTTTTTCTCAAAAGATAATAGAATTCAGAAATATGGGTTTGGTTTAATACCCATAAACCATTTCCCCCTTGGACCTCTCTTAGACACTCCCAAGAATTCCCCTTCTCTTATGGATTAATCAATGCCCACCTCTATCCATATTCCCAACAGTTGGTATCACATTATATTTATTAAAATAAGAAAATACATTTTGCATATTACATCGCTTGGCCATAGCCACATTCATTTCTACATTATGCATTAATTAAACTAGGGATTATAGCGGGAATGTTACAAGGAATGATGCTATGTGCAGATAATGTATTAACTTCTTTACTATTGTCTATGTATGTCAATGTTGGATGAAGATGGACCCCGAGGAAAAAAGGATTTGTTGGGTTGAAATCATTGTGGATGTGGATATTATGGTGCCTCCATGTGAAAATGCTCAGGCCAAAGATGAAAAAACAATATGAATTGTGCCACATGGTAAAGAACAAAAGAAAATTATTTGGAAAAGTGAGAGAAAAAAAAATCACATCGTGTTAGGCATGTCTCCTAAAAATTATTGTGGATGGTTGGAGGAAGGGGTGGAGTGTGTCTCTGAGTGGAAACCTGTGATTTGATGCTACTAAAAAGAAGAGAGTTGAGGAGACTACCAATAAAAGGAATTGGGACAAAAAATAGGTGTTGTAGCACACTAATGCCTCCTAGTTTAGGAATGACATTAGGGATGGAGAAGATGACTATAATAAGTATCCATGATGATTAGTGTATGTGTAGACGTGGAGTTGCAAATGTTGGAAGGAGGATGCCCTTGTTGGTAGAGGGTATTGGACCATTGCTACTACTCTGTTGTAGAAGAAATACCCTTGGAATATTGTATTTTTTGATGTGGACGTTGGGAGCTGGAGATGGATCCTAAAGGATGTGTTGTAGGAGACAACTATTGCGAGGTTTGTGCAAAACTATTGAATATGAATATTCCTACCAATGGATTTTGTTGTTTTGTAAACAAATATCCCCAAGTGTTGATATGTTAAATTGCTAGCAAACCATTGCAATGGGGAAGGTGTGCTGTGAAAAATCTGTAGATCCTAGAAAAAGACCATGTTGTGATACTTTTCCATGCGATGTGGCAATTGTTGTTTAGAGTGTCGACAAAATGCAGGTTGAGCCAAGGAAGCTAAGTGCTGGAGCTATGGAGTTATAGTATGATGAATGTTGTTCTTAATACATAGATTAAGGTGTCTACTTTGACTGTAGAATTGAAGTAAGGATAAGTCATATTGCACTAGGAAAGGCTTCCTACATGGAATATACTTCTACTTTGAGTGTGGAACTAAAGTAGGGAAAATGCATATTGTAATGTAAATGTAAGAGTAAAATGAGAGATAATATGATAAAGTTCAAAAATGGTAGTCACATGATTAGGCCCATTCATGAGAAGGGAAACAACATAACCAAGTGTGCATTGGATGACACCAGGTGTAAATCCCAATATGATCCACTAGGGGTGACATGCAAATTGAAAATAGAAGGCATTGTAGATGTTCTGAAACAAGTCATATCATATTATGTACTAGGGACACTATCAAAGAGAAAAGACAAATTATATACAAAGGCCATGCCTAGAGTAGAAAAATATACTATTGAGAGATATTATGCTAAAGTTCAAAAATGGTACTCACATGATTAGGCCCATTCATGAGTAGGGAAACAACATAGCTAAGTGTGCATAGGATGACACCAGGTGTAAATCCCAATATGTTCCACTAGGGGTGACATGAAAATTGAAAATAGAAGGCATTGTAGATTTTATGAAACAAGTCATATCATCCTATGTACTAGGGACGCTATCAAAGAGAAAAGACAAATTATATGCAGAGGCCATGCCTGGACTAGAAAAATATACTATTGAGAGATAATATGATAAAGTTGAAAAATGGTACTCACATGATTAGGCCCATTCATGAGTAGGGAAACAACATAGCCAAGTGTGCATAGGATGACACCATGTGTAAATCCCAATATGATCCACTAGGGGTGACATGAAAATTGAAAATAGAAGGCATTGTAGATTTTCTGAAACAAGTCATATCATCCTATGTATTAGGGATGCTATCAAAGATAAAAGACAAATTATATGCAGAGGCCATTCCTGGACTAGAAAAATATATTGTAACCACTGGAGGGCCTAGAAATAAGGATGATGGGTCATGGTGATAAGGAGTTGGAATGGGCCCTCTAAAAGTGTTCAATGTATACTCAACCAGGTTAGATGTTGAACCATTCATGGTGGAAATCATTCTCAATACAAAATTTAGATTACCATAGTTAGGGAATTGTTCTTTCACCTCAACACTATCACTTGATTTCATTTGATCTTGAACTGGTATTAAATCCATTATGTGTTATAAATGATACCAAAAAAATATAATATTATTGCATTTCTATTGGATATTCGATGTTGTAATCAAAACTGTTGATATGTTGAATAAAAACCATGACAAAATATGTTGAAGATCAATCATGTCTAAGTTGAGGTGATACCCCGAGGACTAATAACTGAGAGGAGAAAATGGAAAACAATGGATAAGGAATTGGATATGGAAGAGTACATATAGTCTAGGGTATAGAATGGGTGATAATGAAGTAAAGGCGGCGCTAGATAGATAAAAGAAGGTGACCTCGGAGTGCTAGATTAGAACTAGAATGAGTGGAATACCAAAACAACATTGCTTCCCAATTCAAGCATGTAAACTAGGTTCCATGGAAAAAGTTAGGGTTAGGATTGTGAAAGAGTGTATGGAAAGGGAAATACGACACATAAGAACCAAGGAATGAGGTGGAATAAAATAGGTAGGATAAAATGATAAGGGAGAGATGGAGTGTTAATTATATAGTATATATACATGGACTATGGGTGGGAGGGCCTAGGGTTATAATAATGAGTGGAAAAGTAGTGAAGGATCAAAATCACAAACTAAAAATGGTAGTAATGCATGAGCTAGGGAAAGTGTAGAGAAACTAAACTTACAGGTTGAATTGCATATCTAGGTAGGGATGCAGTATGCCTAGAAAATTATGGTGCACCCAAAGAACTCAAAATAATAATGACCAACAAATGAAAGTGTTGCACCGAAGCATTGAATAAGCCCAATCGAATTGATGTTATGACTGATTATGGTTATTAAATAGATCTTGTAATTAGTGAAATCCTTCAAAGTAATGTCATATTGGAGAGAAAAGGTTGGATCACTGTGATATCATCAAATTCCACTTCAATTGGCACCTAAAATTGGAGATAACTATCACTTTTCCACTCGAAGAGAGGTTGGCATTTAGCTTCTGCTAGAGAAAGAGTCTATGTTGTTCCTTGGCCATGGAGCTAAGTCTGGATTTCCATTTGCAGAAGTGAAGGTGAATGAACAACCTTTATCGGTGCCACATTCCCAAAAGATAAATAGCAACACAATCATGCCACCAATGAGTTTGTTGTGTCTTGACTAGAACTCCACATAAAAATAAATATTGTATGTTGAAACCTTGGATCGAGTGTCTGAGAGATGTGGATGAAAAATGAAAACTTGACTTAAGAAGTTTTTTCTTGGAGATGAACCCATAGAGTAGATCACCTAACCAAAGGATTCCTTATTGTGGAATATATTGACATTCCACAAGAGAAAACACAAAGGAAAAAGAGGGAGAGTTGGGTGGGTGAGTGTGAAAGGAAAGCTATGGGGAGTCTTCTTTGAGTTCCAATTTGTGTACAATGTGCCTAAAATGTAGTGGTGCACCCTAAAAATAACAAATTTCCCAAAACCCTAATAGTATTCCCTAAACCAAAGCGCCTAGAGAGATGGCAAAGAATGAGTGTGTGGTAGTGATGGGGGGCATAGATTTTGGATTGGAACATTAGATTTGGGTGGCCTGGTGGGAGAGTAGGCCTGTGACCATGCTCTGATAGAAAATGTTGAGGCTTAAGGAGCCTCATCTAAGAAAACAATGAGAAAACTAAATATAATAATAACTAAAGAGAAAAACTAGGCAACAATATAAAAACCATAACAAATTGCTTGGTTATTCACTTGGACAAAGGCCTTATATTTTTACATTGGGTCTACTTGTAACTAATCGCCACGAAGGAAATATTAAACTAAGATGAAAATGAATTGAAGGCTACAAGAAATGTTAAAAAATGCAAATGCACTCAAACCAAACATTGAAAATAACTACCTCTAACTAAGCACAAATATTAATGCTAGACCAAAACAATGAAGAATAGAGTTGCACCCTTGTAGAAGGGGCACTCCTTGGAGACTGTGTTGGATGTGAACTCCTGGTTCCATATAAAAATATGTATAAAATATAAGAAACACACCAACTCTTTTGGTGATGAGTGCAATACTTCCACACATCCCAAGCAATCTAAGAAGAAGTAGGCTAATTATATGTAACATACCTCGTTACCAACAAACCTAAAAATTTGCTCGAATTACAAACTACGACATAACCACTGCCTGGATACCTCAAGAATTCACTTTCTTGATGGATTTCCAATTTTTGATATCCATTATTCAAAATGAAGAAGCATGATACACACACATGCAATAATCAAGAAACATGCTAAACTATAAAGGAAACGATTAACATGCCATGCACAACATTAAAAAAAAACATGCACAACAAAAACCCATCTCAAAGATAACTAATACACAATGGAATATAAAATAAAGAGACACCACACATAGTACTTATCTTTAAATAAACCATTCACCAACTAGTTACAGACGTCGAATGTTCCACCCAACCTTAGGCTCTGTTGCACATAAAATTTCTACAATAGGCCACCCCCGAGCTGAGGCTATGAATCCACAAGGACAGGTCCTAGGTTGAATCTAAAAAACACAACAATCAGGTATCAATCTCTCATAGTTTTCCCAACCACACAACAATCCTAGTTTACCAACTCTCTTTCCCCTTCGACTTGCATAACCTAAAGAAATGAACCCCTTTTTCTGCAATGTAGTCCCTCAGGTTGCTCCACTTCTTTTCCAGGGCTCTAGTGCTATTGGACAGGAAATATCAATGCTGGAAACTCCAAGGATTCTCAGTTGGGGACAATTCTTTCACAACTATCAACATTCTCTTGCCCACATGCATCAATTCCTTCATGGAATAATCAACAATTACCTATATCCAACAAACAATGGCTCTCTTCCTCCCATAATTCATTTTCCATGCCTAGATCAACAACAATAGTGAGCACGAATGAATGAGGAACAATGAATGGTGAACAATTGAGGAACCCCCAAACAACCAAAACACATGGTTTATATAATTACATGCAATTAAGCACCACATGGCCTCCCCAAGAAGCTCACTTAACCACTTTTACTCACTAAATCCAAGATGGGTGAATAAAATATAATAAAAATACTTATCCCCTTTAGTCCCCTCTCTAATGGAATCATAGCACCCTATAACTCTGTCCTTGTCTGTCTTGAAACCAACAATGCAGTTTTATTATTATATTCAAAATATTACATTTCCTTACTAGTATCACTAGAACCTTGGAAAAGAATTGGAACAACCCGAGGGACTGCGTTGCAGAGAAAGGGGTTCATTTCTTTGGGTTGTGCAGGCTGAGGGGGAAAGAGATCCGGTAAACTAGGATTGCTGTGTGGCTGGGAAAACTGTAAGATTCTACTAGCTAACTGTATGTGTTTTAGAGTCAGCCTAAGACCCATCCTCGTGGATTCATAGACTTGGCTCGGGGGTGGTCTATTGTAGAAATTTTATGTACAAAAGAGCCTATGATTGGGTGGAACGTCTAATGTTTGTAGCCAGTTGGTGAATGATTTATTTAAAGATAAGTGCTCTCTGTGTTTTCTTTGTAATTTTGTATTCTGCAATGTATTAGTTATCTCTGAAATGTGTTTATAATGTGCATGTTTGTTGTTAATGTTGTGCATGGCATATTAATCATTTCCTTTATAGTTTAGCATGTTCTTGTTAATTTCATGTGCATGTATCATGCTTCTTGATTTTGAATAATGGGTATAAGAAATTGGAAATCCATTAAGAAAGTGAATTCTTGAGTTGCCTGTGTAGTGGGTACGTCATAGTTTGGCATTTGAGCTAATTTGTGGGTTTGGTGGTAACGAGGTACATTACATTATAGTCCATACAACATTTCATGGTCAAACAAGTCATCCATGCCAACAAAAGAAGGCCAAATGAGTAAATGCCAATAGGATAAGCAAAAATATACATGTAAGTGGCATGACACTCACAATACTTCTAGCCATGATAATAGGGAAAGCCATATGTTTTAATCTCTTTTAGCCTATGTCATATATTCCTCCAAACTAGACTCTCATAAGAGTAAGTAAATCACCACCTTTGCACCTAAATCCTCCTGGATCATTGTCCTTGCAGTGCACATAGATTTGGCTCCATCACCAAGCATAACAGAGTTTGAGGAAGAATGTGAAAATTTATTCCATAGATAGGTGTGGGTACATCAATAACCTCCCCAATACATCATCAATAATGGAAGTAAGAAGAAATTGGTTTTTGTAGCCATTGTATGATGACTCAAATTGGAAATCCAACTCCACTTATTTTCCTACAACATCAAATGGCTCCAATCTAGGAAGGAGGTCCATGTTACCAACCAATTCACTTTTCAACACACTATCTATCCCTTGAAGGCCTTTTAACACTTGGATCTACACCATTTTTTTTCCAGGTGCTAATCCATACATGAGTTTCAATACCAAATACTAATATTCTAGAATGTTTCATGGCTACAAAGGGATTTGTGAAACATTAAATATGTTAAGGTTTAATGTTCACCATGAGGATAATCCTTTGAAGTACTTTGTTCATGAATCTCATGAAGGATGTAAGTGTTGGATTACTGAGAGAGGGGGGGGGGGTGAATCAGTAATAGAGAAATTTAATCCATTTCCACCATAAAATGCAAGTGTTATATCAATGTAGCATTATCATCCAACAGTTGCAGAGTAAATAAACAATGAACGAATGAGAAATCACACACATACATAGTACACCAGTGTTTTACGTGGAAACCCAAAGCGAGAGAAAGCCACATAATTCATGTTCTTATATGTCTTTAAGAATTACATTCATTGGAAGCACCAACTTCCTTTTTTTTCTAGCTGCAACTGTAAGGAGGCTCCAACCCCCTAGTTTCTCAGGATACAACCCGAGGGAAGCTCCAAATCCCCAATTCTCTGGCTGCAACCAAAAGGAGGCTACAACCCCCTATGTTCTCAGGATACAACCACCTATCCTTGCCCTGTCCAACCGCCCTGATGTATAAGTAGAATGATGGAACCACTGTCACACTATCACTGTGAGATACACTGATGTAAACATGTACCAATCAACCTGCACCAAACAACCTGTACCAATAACCTGAACCATGCATCAACCTGTACCTCAAACTGTAATCAAACTATACCATAAAAAAGTGCATCAACCATCCACCAACATGTACCAAACAACCTGTAATCAAACTGTACCATAAACAAGTGCATCAACCATGCACTAACCTGTAACTCAACTTGTACCATGAACACGTGCATCAACCATGCACCAAACTTGTACGAATAACATGTCACAACAAGCTGTCCAAACAACCTATCACAACAACCTGTCTCATCAATCTTATCAACCAAATCATATCTACTCACCAAGATCAATCACCAAGACAACTCTCAAATATGTGCATTGACCAAGCATAACACAACAACTCATAATCATCACCAAGACCAATATATGTTTCTAATAATATACCAATACAAGTATGCTACATCATCCATAAACCATGTGTCAACAATACTACTAACAAGTGTATCCAACCATGTGCCAAGTATGTACCAATCATGTATCAACTACTCATCAATTATGACTCATCAAGATGTACCAACATCATCAACTATACACCTCATGTATGTGCCAACTCATCAACTACTTGTCTCAAACATGTACCTCAACCAAAACCCTCATTAATTTCATCATCAAAATCTGATTTGTAACTTTATAATAGGCCTGGTGTATATGATCACATACCTGCAAACCATTCTTAACTTTAACAACAAGAGACTAGCATTTCCATCAAACTTTACTTTAGTCTCACATGACTAGTTTTGGATTAGTCAACAACCCTAACTTGAAATAATCATAATTATGTACCTGTAATGAATAAAGATCTGAAAATAATACACAATGTTATTCAGTGTGTTTTATGCAATTCCTTTAGGTGTCACTACTTGGAACCTCTCAGAAAAGGAGTTATAACAAAAAAGACATACCTTGTTGAATTCTGGCTTATTCTAGAGAGAGAACTTGTAGAGCATGCCCCACACATAATATTTGTTTAATGGATATGAAAATTGTACACATAATACTACAGACTGTACTCTAACCAACAAATTTGGTCTTAATTAATTTGGATCTGTTACGAATAATTTATGACGTTTTTACCCAAAACACCTGTTTTAGACTAGTTTCTGGACTAGCCACAAACCCTATTTTCCACGTAGTGTAACTCCAAAAATACAACGACCCACAAGCTGCAATTTGTACCACAACTACTTGGATATGTTTCCTCAATGGCCTCCCAATTTCATGGTCTGAATCATTATAGAAAAAAAGTTATTGTGAAATGGTGAGATGACCTGTAAATAACATACCTTAGAAAACATCATCAAAAGAATTTATCCTCCCTTGAATTTCGACCTTCTTTACTTCACCTTCCCTATGAAATTCGGCTTAGGTATCCTTTGGTTACCTCAGTCACCTATAGATATTCAATATGCTCAAGTGTTATTAAAATTAGAGATCCTTTCCTCTTATTTATACTTTCATGTAGTTTCCTCAAGGGGTTACCTTTTAACCATCTCAACCCACTTTCCTTATTTTAGGGTTAACCCACTTCTAATTTCTCCATTAACTTTATTATTTAAATAATTTATTTTGTATTCACTTTTCATTATAGTACACTCATCACTTCACTTTATTATTTACCTTGTAAAATCTCTTAAACCACTTTGACTACTTTGACCTTTTGGGGCTTCTAGATGACTCATGAGGGTTCTCCAACTTCACATGGCCATAACTCTCTAACCCTGAGGAGTTATGTGACATTCCACATACCACTGGAAATGGCATGACATGTAATATCCATCTAGAATAGTCTTGCTTGCAAATATATCAAAACTCATACCATTGAAGATTTTTTCTTTTTTCACATCAAAGTGCAAATATATCAAAACTCATGTCACATCAAAGTGCACACTACGAGCACCAAGAAAATGGGAAGGACCAATGTCAAGTGTTATCTTTTTAACTCACATCTAAGTGGAAAAATCCATAATCCATGAATGCAAACTCGAGGTAACCTTAGGAGAAGTACCATTTCCATCTTAGTATAGTTCTCCTCTTCACCTTTGGATGGATATTTAAAGGCCAAAGGGGGTATCCCTTGAGCATATGATGAAATACAACTAAGTCTAGAAGATTAATTATTTGAGAGCCCAAGACTTAGCAAGTAAATTTTAATGATGATAACAATTTTTTTATAGGTTACAAAGTCCGATGAAAAACCCCAAGTACGTCCCCTCATTTAGAGGATGGTACTTAGGGTAAACCCTAGAATATTTAGGGCACAAGGCTAGTCAATAGAAGGGCTATGAGCCATTACAACAATATACAACTTGCTTTGACCTCAACATGTCACTAATGAGAATTGAACCTGGGTGGGGAGGATAATAATCATTCCTCCCAACCACCCGAGCTAAACCCAATTTACAATATTAATGAGGATAACTATATGATGCAAATATTTAGTTTATGAAATAACAATCAACTAAATCCAATACAAGATATAACTTTGAAAGTAAAATGATTCAACACTTAGAGAAATTTCAGATGGGATTCTTTATACAATATAATTCTAGCATTTATAAAACCAAGCATACTTCAACTAGATCCAACTTAGATAAACCAAATTATTATTGTATATTGGATCTATGAACCAAATTTGGTTTTATGAAATTATTTAGAGCAATTTCCATATTTGAACAAGTGGTTAAAATCACTTGTTAAACCTATCCAATTGATGTGAAATTAAAGTTGATAGGTTAACTTGCAAATCTAATTTCTAATATACAAATGTAAATTCCAAATTTGTTTAATTAACTAATAAACTAAGTAAATGATATGAAATTGAACTAACAAATTGAAATTAATCATTATTAGGGTTTTATGAATGAAAGTTGAACAAATTCCAGAATTGTGATTCAAGTAAAAAAATTCTGGGAAATGATTTTTAACTAATGCAAAATCATTATACTTGAATTTGTGATCCAAGAAAGATATTCAGGAATTTATGTTAGCTTTCAATAAACAAAGAAAATAAAATAACTTTTAGATTTATTTTTTTATGGTGGTTAAAGGGAGAAACTAGTGCCAAATAAAATCCTAGTGCTAATGGGGTCAAGGGATATCTTAGAGGGCTTATTTTCTTATAAAACTAGGGCTGGAAATGAGGCATGAAAGATCACTAGATCACCCTAATATGGAAAAATGAGGCATGAAAGATCACTGGATCACCCTAGGGCTAGAAATGAGGCCAATTTTAGAGAGGATTAGTGCAACTAAGCTTATGGTTGGGTGGAAAAGTGCTCAACCTCAGTCAGTTGGTTTGGACAACAAATTATGAACAAATAAGTTCATATTTATTCCCAGTGGATTTTGATGTCTATTCAATTTGTAAGATTTATATGCTTGTGTAATCTATGAAACTGTATGGGTTATGAGAAAAAAATATAATATATATGGAAAAAATAGATGATTTTCATTCTCCACATGCACTGAATTTCCTTACTGGTTATTGTCTCTCAACAACTTATGATGAATGGAAGAAAATTTGTGCTCTGTATTCCCTATATGTTCAATAATTTAATTTCTGATTATTTTTCTTTTGAAATTACATTGCAAATACTTTATGGCTAAGCACCAATTATCTGAGAGAATTTCATGGAACTCATGTAGAAGCACAATTTATTGGCTATAGAATTAAAGACATACGAGTATGTTGAGTCTTTATGCACTCAAGGATTCTAGAATTCCCTTGAATCTTAAATTCCTTATTTTCAGGAAATGGCATGCTTATGCTTTGATTTTGAAGGTTGTAAGTCCCATTGTTGATATATCTTGAATATCAAGGGAGTTAGGATAGTAAGCCTGGATTGCATGAAACCGAAGTTTACATTCCTTGGGAGGATTTTACTTCATCCATTTGAATATATTAAGGGTTAAAACCCTGTAAATCTGTGTGAGTCGACGAATTGACTTAGTAAGGTCAAGGAAAGTGGATTTCCTTGTGGACTTGAGGGAAAGCGACTCATAATTCCAATCAGATCAGGGAGTGGATGTCATTGAAGCTCACTATATCCGGGCTATCTAGAATCTGTATTTTTGAATAAATTAGCAACAAGTAAAATCCTGGATTCCCCAGATTGTCTAGATGGCTAAGGTTCCACCGGGTATGGTTGTATTTCGAGCTAGTCAAACCATTATTCGTATTTGGCCCAGTATTTTGTGAGTTTTTAAAGTGATATCTAGATTCTTGGATATCCAGATGGATAGGATTCCATCTATGAAGTCCCGTTTAGGAGTGACACCGTTCTGGCATCCAGTTCTGGTCTTTCCTTTTAAAGGGTCTAAAAGCACGACTCATATTTTTGAATGTTTGGATGGTCGTAGTTCCATGGGCAAGGTTCCAAGCCCTATCTAGCATCCAACTATCCATTAAAGGTGTATTTATTCAGACCTTCGCTAGCTGCTAACCCAGATTTAAGGGTTCCACATCAAGGTTCCATTTGTCGGGTGATATGCTAAGAGTAGATCCTGACCATTCATCGAGGAATCACCCATGATTGTAGATAGTTCATTTTTCCTTGAGATTTGTGCCATATATTATGTCAATGATCTGATGAATGTTGATTTCACAAGACACATGTTCCCTCATGTGGCATGATGCATGGAAGAAAACATGTTGCGACACGTGGGTGGTGACATGGAATGACACATGGGGATGATGTGGCATGACACGTGCATTGACGCTCCGACCGATCCGACATTCGTATCCTTCTTTGAATTTTCATAAGCCTTAAAAAAAAACCCGGATCTTCGGATGTATGGATGGTCGTGGTTCCCTTAGGCGTGGATCTGTTCAGGAGTGGAGTTAAGTCCAACAATCTAGATCCATACTTTCTCTTTAAAAGGTTTCCATTGCATTTCAGATCCCATATATCTAGATCTTCATGGTTTCATTCAACACTAAATCACTATCTGGAGATAGTGGCCATCCAAATTTTTAGGATTAAAAGGAATACCTGAATCATATGGATCTGGTTGGGCCTTTTAATACAACCTTTAAGAAATATCGTATCCCAATTTGAGGTTCCATCGACCCTTTTTCAAAAGAATAATCCACGTCATTTGGCACATGCGAGGTGGTCCATGTGGAGGCCACATGGACATGATGACATCACCTTGAAGATAAAATAATTTCAAAAGATCATATATTTCTCCCCAAAGTTAAAAATCAAGCTTGGTGATAGTCATTGGAAATCTCTTGAATAGAATATTTGACCTATGGGCTTAGAATCAATGATTGAGTTAAGTTTAATAAAGGTAATTTAGAGGGAAATTAGAAGGATTTCGTACACCCCACTGACCTAATGAAGTTTAGGGGGTTGAGTGTGTCACATAGTATCAGAGCATTGGTTTAAACACTAGACCTGAATGGTCTAGAGAAAGAAAACAAAGAGTCATATGCCAAGAATAAGATGAACATATCAAAATTTTCTACACTAAATACCATATACCAATTGCACAAGTTTTCTTGAGATAGTGAAATGAGAAATTGTAATTGTTGAAAAGAAGACAACATATTTTATTTTTAGAATTTTTATGCCTTATGTATTGTTTTGAACTAGAATGGTTCCTACATAAATTTAATTATCTTGATGTACACTATTACCCCCCCATGCCTAGGGGTAACTAGAGGAGATCATGTCTCATGTCCGACAATGGAAAGAATGATCCCAACCATGATGATGATCAACATGTCCACATATGGCAGCCCAACAACCCCCGTTAGATTTCCTCTGACAATTATAGATCAACCAATCATATCACATCGAGAAAACTCAGTGTATGGGAGATGGTAAGCCAACATCACCATGAGGTATGCTAGTCCCTCTTTCATGCAAAGTGTTGTGCTTAATTGTTGGGCATGTGAATGAGGATCATTGTTTGGAGTTGGATAATGGATCATTGGTTTGGGAATTTGTGTTTGTTTCCTTGTTTCCCCTTGGTGGTTAGCTTTTGTGCCCCAGTCTCGTGTTGTCATCACCCATGGAAAATGGGTACTACTGGGGGACCCTCATAAGGGTAACATTCTGTTCCCCACCATACTTAACAATTTCCATCTTAGAGACTGTCATAGTGTACTAAACTTCGGTAATGGGTCATGGTCCATTCTCTCATGAGAAGAAGGGGCCAAAGGCCCAAAGGTTGACACAACTTCTATATATTCTATGTAGGGAAGTATAAAGGCCACATATAAAATCCACATGTCAACTTGAGATCTACCTCCTCTAATGGTAATCACCCCTTGTCATGATGCACTGGATGCACACTTATAACAAGACTTCAGCCGAGTAAGAAAATGAAAGAATAAAAGCTTGAAACTTGTAAAGGGGACTTGCAAAATAATAAATTTGTATCAAAAGGAAATTAAGGGGTTCATAATGCAAAAAGAATCGAGGAAAGGGTATCTCAAGCAGGAAGCGCTCCCTCTATAGAGGCACTCATATAAATGGATTTAATGACACCATAAGTCATGAAGTAAGCCCAAATTCATACCAATATCACACTTACTCTTGAAGGGTTTCTTTCTTTCATTGTTTCCCTATGGACCTATCCCTCTACCTGGGTATTTTATTTCATTGTCTTGGTTGGCACACCTAATAGGGTTGGATGAATGCCCTCCCATATTTAAAATTGCCAACTCACATGGGGTCGTGAGCGAGTGTGATGCTTGAATGGGATATTGAGTTGAATTGTTCACATGGCTTATATCTTAAGTAACAACTTACTTTTCATGAATCAAGGACTAATATTTCTTATGAACATTGGTTTACCTTGTCTTATATTTTTTTTTGATTTGGATGGCCTTGACATGGTTCTTTGAGGGACGTACTAGGTTTTCACCTAGGACAATGTGCCATTATTGTAGAACTTTGACACATGTGATGTAGAGTAGTGAGTTACCCAATGAGGTGACACATTTTTACATGAGCTCTCACACGTTCAGAACCTTGGACGATGGACATATGGGCTTGGTTTTGGTATATTTGATCATGATGGCACATAGATGGGCTGGAATCCCACAAGCTGGGCAATGTACCCCAAGGCTTATTTCTCACTCGATTGAGGATGTTTTAGTAGTAGATAACTAGATACCATGCAGAGATGAGATACAACCTCCTCCACCTTGGACGTAGTTCCCTAGACCATTGATGTTGGTCTCCATAAGATGATGACATCATCTTCTAGGGTTTAATGGAGATAGGGTTTGATGTCCCTTGGGGTACCACTAGTTATGGAGCATGACCTTAGAAAATGAGGGGCACCCTTTTCCATGAATTCACCTTGAGAGGATGACATGTGGCCTTAGAGACCCTCCCCTAGCCTTGGGAGGCTTGACATCACCACACATGTGGAATTTATGATGATAATTTTGCATTTATATCGTTTGTAGAGGATATTTGAGGGGTCAAGCGCACTTAAATTATGAATTATTGACATACTGACTTATTTTGTGGACAAATGTGTTAGGTTTTTGTCATATAAAGAGGCTAGCTCTTGGATGTTTCATTCTTCATCACCTCCCTCACACTTGTGTGGGGTAACACTTATGAAATTTTCGCTATTTTGGTCTCTTTGGCTCTTTCTCTCTCATGTGATAGCCTTGGAGGAGGTTCTTTGTGGATATTTATCTCTATTGGATGGATAATTTCTGCAATTAGGGTTTGAATGATCACATTTCTTGGAGGAAGTAAGTAATTTTCTGCAATTTTATGTTTCTTGATAATGCTAAAGGTTGAATTGCTATCTTGTCTTATTGAAACCCTAAGAGGGAGACATAAGTGTTTCTCTCTCTTATAAACTTTTGTTGTCCAAGTTCATGAATCATTATTGCTAAGGTGAAAAACCTAAGGCCCAAAAGTTCTTTCACTTTAGGGTTTTAATCCTAGACTTTGATCCTTGACCTAAGTGAAGCTAGGAGAAGGGAAATATGACACCTAGGGATAAAGAGTGTTTTCACCCTAGGTATCTTTTCTTCAAAGTCTAATACCTCAGGGCAATGTATGTTTTCACCTTAAGGTTTATACTTCACCTTTCTTGTTTCATCTAGTTCAATCTTCAAGCTAAAGCATTTGAGACTCCATAATCCCTAGAGGACAATGACACTAGTCTAGAGGTGTTCTTGTGGCTAAAGTAGCTATTAAAATAAACTTTCTCTATCTCTCAAACATCCTACTAACATTTCTAACCCTAATTCTGGATAACTACTACTATTTCTTCTTGTTGTTATAAATTTTTTCTATAGCCACTAAAAATTATCCTAATTTGTTGCATACACTCATTTACAAGTGGCTTAAATTGCTCAGAAAGTACTTCTAGCAATTGGATAATAATATACTTGTTGAATGCTTACTTTTCATCGTGAATTGTTACATTTATGAGAACTTTTATTTATTGTTGTTGCAAAGTTCTAATTTCCGTTATAAAATTAGTTTACTGGTGTAATTTGAACCAACCATACCATTCATTGACTATCTAGTGTCTAAGAGGTCATTATTGCATGTTATAACTTGGTAATTGTCTATATATTGGTGCAAATTGTTTACTATCTCGTACAGGTACACCAACTACCTTGTTATCTTCTATCCCTCTCCTAGACCTAGACCTATACCTAACTAACAGGTGACCAAGATAGGGGGATGTAGGCTTGGCTAATCTTGCTACTTGATCCTTTGAGTTCATGAGGGAAGCCTCCCTTTTGGTGGACCTCTTCCATCACTAAAATGAGGGAAGTCTCTACTTAGGTGACAATGTTAGATTCTTCCATATTTACACAAGATTTGGAATCTTGTGAAGGGATTTGCACAAGTACATATCCTGTGATAACATACAATAACAACACTTTATGAGTATGAATGGAAGAAAGGGTAGAGTCCCTATTTTGAGGTTGGTGTAGGAAAATAAAAACATCATCAAGGCCAAGTGTTTTCATGTGTATTTCAATATCATGATGAGATAAAAATTCCCTATTATTTCAACATTAAGAAGACACAATGAAGTGAAGGAAATAACAACAGAATGGTACAACGTGGCATGGAAGAAACCTCATGTATTAGAGATGAGGAATTATATGAAAGGAGGGTTATAGAAACTCCTCCAAACTTGTAAGAGGAAATGAGAAGTATGAGGGTTGAAATTTGGAGCTACCAGGATGATAATGAGAAGCTTATTAGAGCACAAGAGAAGCATAAAGAATTGAATGAAGTATTGTTACAAATATTTTCTGAAATAGAAAATAGTTGTAGAAAGATCACCTGTGAGCAATGCATAAAGGAATCACTATGGAAAGTTGCAAAGCCCATCATAAATCCAAAAGCATGAGACAACATTTAGCTACACAGGGAAAAATTCCTCAAGGAAAAGGCATAAGGATGCCAAGAGGGACACATCTGGTGAAGACCCTTCAAAATATTCCTCTAGTGAGAGGACTACCACTTCTGAAAGACTGTCCAACAATGAGACTGGTTTGGGTACCCATAAGAAAAGTAGGAAGAGACACTCCAAGAATTTCCTATCTGAGGAATTCAAGAAGGCAAAGCCACCCACATTTGATGGAGAAATCAAGAAGGGTAAAGAAGCAGAAGCATGGCTACTAGGATTGAAGAAATATTTATGAGTGCACAACTACACCTGGGATATGAAGGCAAGAGTAGCTATATTTAACTAAAATGGAGGGGCTTCCATATGGTGATAAGGCCTTAAGAATTCCAAAAGGATCAATGAGAAGAAGATGAACTGGAAGAAATTTGAGAAGTATTTTAGGAAGACACATCTTTCAAAAAGATACTATGATGGAAAGATCAGGGAGTTCCATGAACATGAGTTGGGGCAACTTACCATGGATGAATATGTCAAAAGGTTCATAGAACTATTCAGGTATGCTCCATATATTAAATATGAGAAGGTAAAGATACAATGCTTTCTTAGTGGATTGCCACGGTCCCTTTAGGACAAAATTGAATTTGATGAACCTAAGACACTTGATGATACCATTTGAAAATCTAAATATTTATATGAGCAATCAGAGCATAAGCACGAGCCTCACAAGGACTAGAAAAGGAAAGATAAAATTTGATTTAAAAATAAAGGATTTAAATCACCTCAACATAAAAATCCAAAAAAGAGTGCCCAGTTTAGTTATCCAACTAAAATCGTGCATCAAAAAAATTATCTCACTCAAAATGGGAATAGGCCAGTAGAACTTGGAAAGGAAAAGATAGAAGAGTAGAAGAAAGGACCACTAAAATGTTGGGGTTGTGTAGAAGAACACTTGTTAATAGATTGTCTGCACATGCATAATTATAATATAAGAATATACAATGTCTAGAAGGCTACCAATGTTGCTGATGTAGCCATAAACGTACCTCAAAGATATGTAGTTGTCAATAATCGACAGACATATCACCATGCATCCATGGTGGAGATGGAAGGCAAAATTGTTAACCGACCTATTTCAATTTTGATTGACCCTAGTTCTAATATCAGTTATATTGCACCACAAGTTGTCAAGGCATGTGTTTTACATAAAATAAGGCATACAAAGTTATAGTTGGTTCAACTAGCTACAAGAACCAAGAGAAAAGTGACTGAAGTGATAGAAGAATGCCTATTTGAGATGAATGGGTTTCACACACAAGCAACCTTGAATATACTACCATTTGGGTCATATGATATGCGTATTAGTATGGACTAGTTGATAACACATAAAGTTAAGTTGGATTGTTTTAACAATACCTTGGAATGTGAATATGATAAAGGAAATAAAAGGGTCTTACAGGGCATCGAAAACCCCATGTCAGTAAGGAAAATTTTAGCACAAAAAGGGATGTCCACTGTATGCCATACATGTGTTAGATTCAACGAAGGATAAAAAGATAAAAGATGAAGACCATCCAGTGCTATATGAGTACATGGATGTGTTTCGAGAAGAAATACCAGGACTACCTCCCAAAAGAGATATTGATTTTTCCATAGAGCTTGTGCCAGGAGTAGTGCCTATGTCTAAGGTACCTTACATGATGAGCACACCTGAGTTGGTGGAGTTGAAAATGAAATTGAAATAAATGTTAGACAAGGGATATATTAGACCTAGTGTGTCCCTATGGGGAGCACCAACATTGTTTGTCAAGAAGAAGGGTGGTACACTCAAGCTATGCTTTGATTATAGACAACTAAACAAGATGAATATCAAGAAAAAATATCCATTGCCTAGGATCGATAACCTCTTCGATCAATTGGGAAGGGCCACAATATTTTCTAAGATATATTTGAGGTTTGGATATCATCAGGTTAGGATCAAGGATGAAGAAATTTATGAAATTTCATTTAGGGCAAGGTATGGGAACTGTGAGTTTGTGGTGGTGCCATTTGGAATTACAAATGCACCAACTACATTTATGTGCATGATGAACAACATCCTCAATAAGTACTTGGACAAGTTTGTTTTGGTTTTTATCGATGATATCCTAATTTATTGCAAGACCAAGGAAGAGCACGAGGAGAACCTCAAGTTAGTACTACATATATTGAGAGAGCACCAACTATATGCTAAGTATAACAAGTGAAACTTATTTCAAAGACAGATCTATTACTTGGGCCATGTGATATTAAAGGAAGGAGTTGTAGTATAGCCTGAGAAGATTAAGGCAATAATGGATTGGCCTGCTCCTAAGAATGTATCATAAGTGAGATCATTTATGGGATTGACCATATACTATAGAATATTTATCCAAGGATTTTCAAGGATCAACCATCCAATCACTTTATTACAAAGAAAGGGAGTAAAATTTATATAGATAGAAGAATGCGAAGTGATTTTCTAGCAACTGAAACATCTTCTGACTAATTCACCCGTACTAAATATTGTAGATCTATACAAGGACTTCTTGGTTTGTACATATGATTTCAATGAGGGACTCGACAGAGTCCTCATTGCAAGAAGGGCATGTAATCATTCATGAAGCCAATAAATTAATTGAGCATAATAAATTCTATGTTACTCATGATTTGGAGCTTGTAGTGATTGTGCATGCCTTGAAAATGTGGAGACACTACTTGCTTGGAAGAAGGTTTATGTTGATGATATATCACAGTGGGATAAAATACTTGTTTGAACAACACCATTTAAATTCCCAACAGGCCAAGTGGATGGCTCTCATTAGTGAATTTTATTTTGAAATACAACATATGAAAGGAAAGGAAAATCAAGTTCCAGATGCACTCAGCCAGAGTATGCAAACAATACATCTAGAAACAACTAGTGTGTCCGAGTCAGACATAAATCCTAGGGTCATAAATGTATTACAAGACGATGAACACTTCAAGTTCATAAAGGAATCCTTGGAGAAAGGGCCAAGAGGGTAGAAGTGTGAATGATATAAGCTAATGGAGGATGGATTGTTGATATATAAAAACATATTGTAGATATCGAATTTTGTCGAACTAAAGGGTCTCATAATGGATGAGTTCCACAAGAGGCCTTATGTAGGTCACCCAGGTTATCATAAAATTATAGCAACTATAAGAAAGCTATACTATTGGCCTGGGATGAAGAAAGAGATTTCAGAATACATTGCTAAATTCCTATAATTCCGACATGTTAACTTATTAAGGTTGAGCATAAGCATCCAACAAGATTGTTGCAACCATTACAGATTCCATAATGGAAGTGGGAAGTCACATATGTTAGCACCAATATTTTCATGATCAAATTTTGGTCTTAAAAATTCATATTTTGCGTTATAAAGATAATAAGGTCTTATTAGCATATGTTTTTTTCCATATTAAGGTCGTCTAAGGGGTTTTAAAGTCTAAAAATAAGATTTTGAAAATGGCGCTACAGGAAGTTTCTTCAATTTTCCTACGCAAAAAAAGTGTGCTGGTGCTACATGAAGTTCCTGTAGCGCAACTCGTTTTTAGGTAAATGACACGGTTTTAGAGGATGATTATGAGACCTGCCACCTATTCAAACTATTTACTTGCTGAGGTGAGTTGGAGATAAATCACTTGAGATCATAGGGAAATACAACTCATTTTCCAAGTGGAGCTTGATTAGTCAAAGACCTATTCTAGTGTAAAACTATTGCTTAGAAATTACGGTTTGTTGTCACTATCCAACACTCCTATTTTTTAGGGATACCACATCCTTTAAATTTTGACTCATATATATTTCAAACACCTTGGTACCCAATAAGGAAGGTCGAATTCTTGATGGAGAATATTTTGGGAACACATCATCA
>ML807538.1:5139-22964 GCA_009831015.1 Picea engelmannii
CGGATGCCCACGCCCAGTGAGAAGTTAGGGCGCGGGTTGCTTGTTTTGAGTGGTTTTTTGAGGAGTTACTCAACATGGCTTTGGCTAGGAAGAGGCATGAGTTGGCCTGATGCCAGGTAAACCTGTATGGTGCATTTTAGGGTCTACTAATTGGAGTAGCCAATTAGTAGGGTAAATCCAGTATGATACTCATGGCATTGATGTCAACATATTTGAACTTCTCCATAGCTGCAACGTTCTGCGGTTCCTTCTCTTCTCCTTCTTTAAACTTTGGCTTCACGATCTTTCCTTTCATAATATCCAGCACTTTATTCTTAGCAAGGATGAGGTCAATCCTTGTCTTCCATGCTCTAAAGTTTGAGGCTCCATCTAGCTTGTTCTCAGAGTTCATAGAGTTTGTCATGGCTTGCTTGACTTGGTCAAACCCTATATTTGACCAGAAATCCAAACTTCACATCTTGGCATTCTGAGAGTACCAGGAGATGTGTTGGGCTAGGGCGCACTGATCTATCTGGAGATTAGGTCAATCTCGTCACTTAAGGTGCCTTAACAAGAGGTTTAGGGTTTCTGTAACTGCTTCTGCTGGTAACCCTAACTGTAGTGCTTTTGGAAGCTGCTCCTGCTATTAACCCTAGCAACAGTTCTTCAACGAGCTCAATATCTAGCGGCTATGTTTCCTTCCAATGTTTTAGGCTGACTGAAGGGGTGTGGGCCCATAACTTGTTAGAATATATAATATGGAATGCTCATTTTACCATTGACGATACCTTCGTCACCCAACCATAGGCCGAAGCCTCCCTCCGAGCACCTTAACCTTGACTGAGAATTCCTTCGGAAGCAAACCCTAGGCTAGATAGCCAAACAAAGGATAGCGCACCTTTCCCCAAGGATAGTGCATCAAAAAATATCGATCAGATGTTCCAAACCCTAGCCAAGATATATTCAAGCCAATACTGAGAACTTGTTGTTGCTGCAGCTGCACCAACTCTTCCTCCAAACCTGTGCACAAGACTGCTACTGCAGTGCACACCAAACTGTAGAACTGCAATTCTGAGATGCTACAAATGAGAACTGGTGCCCTGTATTTATAGTAATCTTGCCAGTTTTGCTGGGGCTGACTTCTCCTTCTAGATAAGTGTTTGTTCAATATATTATTATTATTTCTGGCCGACTTCTTCTCTTGGAGGCTAATAGCCTAATATAAATTATCTTCTTGAGTCGACAAGGTTTCTAGGGTTATTAGCCAACTCATTAGGGTTTCTCTTACTTTTCAGAGTCTTCTATTCTCGTTAGGTTCACACGTGGAGGTAAATACCTCCCGCAACTACCATAATATTAACAATGTAAACATGGGAGGGTTGTCATGGGGCCCTATTGGGTGGATCACTCCCCAAGTCAAGGAGTGTCTCCCAAGAAGACCCTCTCTAAGTCATGCAAAAGAGTATGAGGTGGATGGGGGTGTAACTTTTGGACATGGGGTTTCTTGACATACAATGTCTCATATTGTCTCATTTATGGGTGCCTTTGTAGAGGGTGTGTTGCATCCTTGTTTTCAATGCAACCTTTTTCCAAGCCCTTTAATTTGCCATTAATTAATTGAAGTTCGAACATTGAGTACTATATGAAAGGGAAAGTAAAGAGTACTGCAATGCCACTTGAGGTTAGAACACATTGAGTGTCATGTGCAAGGAAAGTAAAAGACACCGCAATGCATTCCCTCAACAAGCGAGACATTTGTTAGTTATGTATTTTATTTACCGGTCCTTGAATTTTGTGGAGAAGCATTTCATTGCTCTTAGAACCTGTTGTCATCCTTATACACACTTGCAAACATGAGCTAAGTCCGACTCACTTAGTGTGTCCATGGAGGCACAATGCCTAGTTTCACAGCCCACGCTGTCACTTTGACCGGAACCTCTTTCGTCTAGACTTACTCCTAGGGAAGCCAAAGGGGGTAGACCTTAGTTACTAGATGTGTTAGAGTTAGGTTCGAGTTAATTTTAATTTGTTAAGGTTAGGGGGGATTTATTCCTAAGATGCTAAGGCAACAATGCAATGTGCGAGGGTTAGCATGAAAAGCAAGCCTTTTCCCTAGGTCAACTAAGACTAGTGCCTAGAAATTGGGCAAGGGGTCAACTATGTTAAAGGGTTGTTCTTTACAAAATATTACAAGTTACTTACAAATTTACAAATAAATCCAATTAAAGAATACCATGTACAATTACTTACAATAAAGAATGCTAGGATACAAATCATACAAAGCAAGCTAACCACATTTAACTTCTTATGTGTGCAGGATATTAAAAGATTAAAGCATGGCATCACATCACCACATTTATGAGATCATCATCAACACATCATTATCATCATGAGCAAGGTCAATAACAACTTAAAAAGATTTAGAAGTCTTAGCACAAATGTTGTTAAGATTATCAAAGATGATCCACACTGTTAATTATTAAACCCCCAAGTATTCTATTAGGTTTGGTCTAGGGTTTAATTATTAGGCTTTTTTAAAGATTTATCAAGTTTTAATTAGCTTTCACCAAAGCCTCCTCCTCCTATTTCCAAATAACTGTTGGACGCTCAAGATAGTATGGCAATGAGGACAACCCTAGCAGAACTAGTCAACCCAAAACAAGAGTACTTCTCGGAGAGGACACACACCTGGTGCACCACGGGGCAGTCCCCTGCCACTACCCTCCTTTGTTTTCCTCAAGTCCAATTTTAGATGGTGAAGATTGTGGTCTAAGGTAACCTAAATAGTCTGTTAAGTATATAAGTTGATTAGGTAGAATTTTAGGTGATTATTAGAGTGTTTAGAAGATTTTAAGGCACTTTTTAGGTGCAATTTAGTGATATGGCCGAAACTTAAATGAGATTTTAGGTGTGTTTCCTCTAGCTTATGCAATTAAAGTATATCAACACATGTAAAGAAAATAAAGAGATGGCTGAAAAAAAAAGATATATCACATACACTTAAAGAGCTTGCTATGAAACAAGAGCACTAGGGCAAGAACAACTTGCCTTCAAGATGTAGAAAGAAAATTTAATTTGTGTTTGCCTACTTAACCATTCAACATATTCAAGCCCAAGAAAATGGATTTCAATAGATATAAACAATAGACTAATGAACCAATTACTTGTTAATCACTTCAAATATGTTAAGCATTAAGATCTAGACCATGTGCATAAAGGAAGAGATAAGCTTGAGAAGAAACTAAGCAAGATCTAGTTAGATTTTTTAAGTGTGTTTCCAAATATTCTTAAGATTAAGATGTAGATCTAAAACATAAGCAATTATATCATTTAACCATAGATCACATCACATCACATCATATCATCAATCATTAACACTTAGCTTTGCCTATTGGGGTATTCCTCTCCCAACTAGGTAGGTATTATTATGGTTTTTCTTAGTTAGGTTAGGTTTTCTTTAAGGTTTAGTGATTAGGGAAAACAAGTAAAAGAGAAAAAGGGAGAGAAACTAAGAAATTAAACAACAAATCAAGCAAGCAAGCTAGAGGCTAATCTACCCCACGTCCTAGGTTGAGAAGGTGCCCTTCACCTTCAAAACCTCACGTCCTAGCTAGAGAGAAAGGCCAAAATGCTAAAATTTGAAACCCTAGCTAGATCTACACTACCCAACAAGCTCACACAAAGAGGGAGGCCGTACCACTCCTTACTCTATAGGTGTGAACTACCACAAGCAAGAAAAAGAGGCAAAAACGTACCAAAATGCTAAGAAATGAAAGGTAGGGTTGAGAGATAGCTACCAAATCCCCAAAAGGGTCTTCTAGTGTTGCGTGCTTCTCCTTTGGGCAGCCAAAAGCCTCTCAACCAGATCTGATATACCTGCAAAATCAACAAGATTTGCTTTCTAGAATGGCTACACACAACCAAAAAGGGGTTAAGGAAAACCCTTGCCTTTTAGGGCAAGGCTTTCCACAAGAAACCAAGAGATTATATTGATTTAAAATGACCTACTTAAACAATTATATGCTAGCTGAAAATGGAATGTATGAAAGCAATAATAGAGGAAGAGTAATAGGGTTAGAGAAATGGAGTATGTGAGAGCTTCAAGTGACCCTTCTCCTTGAAGGAGTTCCCAATGAAACCCTAGAAATAAACCTGCAAGATCTCTTCAAACAACATGCATACAATAGACAATGTGTTGATGTATTGAAACACAATGACACTTCTATTTTATTTAACACATCAAGATAGATAAACCCAATAAGCATACGCCTTAGTAGATATACTTAGATAACACTTTACCTAAGATCTAGTGTTGCAATCATCTAAAGAAAACCATTACAATGTTACCTCCCATGCATAAGAAAAAGAAGCATATGCCTTAGTCTTCTTGTTTTCCTCCAAAGTTTCTCCTTTATTGATATTACTCAAGAAAAATGGTTTTGGAGAGAAAATACTCCAAAGCCCTAGAGCATAGAATGGAAATGAAATGAAATGAATGACTAGAGAGAGAGAGAGTTGGAAATAAAGTAGCATAACAATAGCTCAAGATATGGTGTGTTGGGGAGGAGAAATGAGATCTATTTATACTTGGAGAGGAAAACCTACCTCTCTTGGATCTAAGCCAAGTGTCCACCACCAAGCAAATGAGTAGATCTCAAGGCTAGGGCGCACTTCCTAGGGTTTGCACAATATATCTAGCGTATAGAAAAATAGAAAAATGGATTGGATAGATCCAAGGGTGTGTAGAAGGCATGGAATTTGTGCCAAGGTAAGTGAAAGGTCACAAATAATTTTTAAAAATTATTTGGTTGAGTTCCAAGAAGAGGGAGGGCGCACCTCTTGGGATGAGGGAAAGGTAAGGAAGGGTGAAAGATGAATGAGGGGTGTTGGGATCACACAAAAACCATAGGGGAGGTTGTGGGATCCATGCTAGGGCAGAGAAAGAGCCTCCAACAATAAAAAACGATTTTTCCATTGGAAAGACACAAAAGGGGGGCGTAACTCTCTTGGAGAGCGCTCCACAAGGTCAAAAATCAAGCAAAATGAAAGGATGAGTGAGGTGGAGTGAGTGGGGTCACCTATAGGGGTGATGTAGAGGCTAAATGAAGTGAAATCTCAAGAGAGGGGGCCACACTCAAGTCACAACATAATTAAAAAGGGAAAAACGTCAATCCCCCTAGGGGGGCGTGATTTTTGAGTGTGGAGGTGGTGTAAGGGGTTAGAAAAGGTTGAAAAAGGTTAGGAGGATGAAGTTATGCTTAGGGGGTCTCTCTTTAACCATTATTTCAACATTTAACATCTTCTAACTCATTATTACAATTTTTACATTTTGCCATGTTTGGACTTTAGCAATTAAAAATGTTGTTTTAGACTGACTGACACTTCGGCTGGACAAACCCATGGCTAAAGTTGTCTGACTGAGCTGAAACTTGGTCCATGGATGTAGGGGGTGCTATTCCATTTATTTTGAGCACAAATATCCCTATCAAAAGTCCAAGGACCTAGTTTTTACAATTATTGCTAAAAAATAATTAATTAATTAAATAATTAAACCTCCAAACTTAGGGAAATTTAATTAATTAAAAACAAATAACCTAGACTCGACGGAATTCCACGAAACCTTCTAAGATGTCTCGCATGGTCATTTAAAATGATTTCCTATAATAGTTACTAAAACATAAGCCCACTAGAGCGTCGTTCACCACTTTGGAGGACTTATTGCAAGTGTAAGGGAAAAACTCAAGGGAAATCAGTAAGGCTGAAAAGCCAAACTGATAACTTGAGGATAAAAAACCCTCGGTGAAAGGAACTCTCCTAGTGAACTGATCCCAAGGTAACTGACCTAGACACGACTCATGCAAACCTATTACATTATTAACCCACGCAGGGGTGCGGAGATTCCAATTACAAAATAAAGTGTTGGGCCAAACACATGCCCTGTAGGACCAAAAGTCTTGAACAACATGGCATCTGATGATGCATCTCTTCATGGCATATGAGTTGACCACCTATGTTGGAGAGGCAGTCAAAAAAACCTTAGGGCAAGCATCTGGAGGCTAATTTATTGGCTTTTATCTTTTTCCAGCTACAAGCCTTTGGGCCTTTAGCCCCTTCTTCCCATGAAATGAGGTACAAGCCCTTCTTGGTCAATATGCCCAAAAACCCAAAAGATGAGGAAACGAGATGAAAATGAGTGTGGAAAATGATAAGTATGGACGAGAATGGTATGATGACTCTTCAAGGAGACCCCTTAGTAGCAACGCTATCCTTGAGGGTGACCCACTTGCTAGGATGACATGTCAACCACCAAGGCAAAATAAGGTAAAAGGCATAATTTCCAAGCAATTGTTTTCAAAATCAAGAAAGGATCCTTTGCAACATGTTCAAATGCTTCAAATATTAAAATGACACTTACCATGACATTGGACTTGTTACCTCATGAAGCAAGCCCTGTTTTCCTATGTGGGCCAAGCTGGGTGTGGTGGATGCTACTATCGTCGATTGGATGGTGATGTGTGGTATGATAAGGGCCCCTGCCTACTCATCTGCCTCTCGGTACTCCATGTTTGCAACCTGCGGGCCTCGAGACATCATCTCCTTAGTTATCCCTAGAATGGGGCGGGGATAACAGTTCCATTACTTGCTAGCTTAACACTTATCATATCCTTAGATGATGAAGAAGTGTGCCCCACATGACACCATGCACATGCTTTCCTTGGGAGGAATTTTTGACTTGTTGACTTATTTTTTATCCAAAACCAAAAGCATCCCACTTAAGAAAGTTGACTTGTCGTTTCTCCAAAAGTAAAATCTTCCATATTGAGAAAATTGTCTTATTGTGTTTTTCTCCAAAAACAAAAGTCTTCCATAGCCTTGTTGAATTTTTTTTCAAAGTAAAAGCTTTCTATGTTTAGAGAAGCAAGCTTTACTTGGATATTCCACTTTCCTACTTTGAGCATGCTTTCCTTTTGTCTTATCTTCCCTGAAGAAAGTGCCCTATTTGGAGAAGATTTCACTTTTTCTTCACTCTTCTTGCCTCCATTCACTCTATCTTATGCACTGTACTTGGAGAAGATGTTTTATGTAAGTGTTGATGGCTATTTTGGAGAGAATTCCTCCACACTTGGTAGTGAATAATGCTTTCTTTAACCAATCACAACTCTCTTGTAAAATCCTAAGATCATTCTATGAGAGCTAGAGAGTGCTACTAAGAACAAGTTTCATGATACAAGGAAACACGTATGCATTTTCGAAACAAAAACACATTGGAGATGTGACCCCCCCAAAATTTAGAAACGGGGAAACATGATATATATATATATATATATATATGTGTGTGTGTGTTTGTTTTCCATTGGATGTAGCTTGGGTGGTTGGGAGGAATGATTGTTACCCTCCCCACCTAGGTTCAATTCCTTGTGAGTGACATGTTGTGCCCTTAAATGGGTCTATAAGAAGCTCTTGTTGTTGAGCCCCCAATATTCCGAAAATAGTCAACCTCCCTATGTTCTCTCGTGGATTTTGGGGGGTTTTCCGTGGATGTAGCGGGCAACGATATCTGGTGTCGTCAACCATATGAATATATATGTGTGTGTGTGTGTGTGTGTGTGGGTGTCATTTAAATGTTCTTTCTCATTTATTCATAATGTGTGTGTGTGTGTGTGTAATGTGCTATTTTATAAATAACACATTATATTGAAACATTGAAAAGAAACATTATGAATAAATGAGCAAGAACATTTAAATGACTAGCATTAATAACAAGAAATCTTCAACCATCACTTATACTAGAATCCTCATCATTAGTATCACCCTTTGCCTCTACCTTGATCCTCTAGGGACATCATTCAACACCACCCAATTTTAATGAAACTGCCTAATCCAATCCTTAAAATATGGTAGAAAAAGCTTAACATGCCTAATCAATGATTTTTCTTTGAGTGAAGCGTACATTTTTGCTAAGGCCATGACAAGGGAGTTAAACAATCAATACCACCAACATCAAGGTACATAAAGGGATTGGTGCTCTTGATTAAATGCCAATTCCATACCCTCATACGTGATAGAATCAAATGAAAATGTTGCAATCCTACCAATCCTGAAAACTGTTAAGTCTGTTGAATTTTGAATGGGATATCAAATTCTACTTTCTCCATATGAAGTTTGATGAGGTTGGAACTGTTATCGCACAAATTGTAGGTTGGGCAAATCCCAACCCAATCCACAAGAGTGAGACAACTATGGGAATTCCTACCCACTATCACCTTAGATACACACTCCTCTCTCTTTAGAGATGATGAGATCACCTCAAGGGGGGAATCCTGGTAAACCTAGGGGGATTGAGATGGAAAGTGAAAATATGGTAAGTGAAACCCCTATAGGTCAATATTGAAGTGGAATGATGGCTTGGGAAGGAGTCTTGAATGAGGCCAAGTGGTTACCAAACATTGTATACCTGCAAAACAATGTTAGCCCTGCCCAGAACAAGACAAATGATCATAAAACCAAGCCTTTATCAAAGGGGTTCAAGCAAGAGACCTTGCTGTCCCAAAATTGCAGCAATATATCAGATCTATAACAACAAAGAATAATAGCAATAGCTGCAAAATATGTTGCCAAAAGTCAAGTAAAAGATACTAGAAACCAAGCTACCAATGACTAGTTTAACTTCCACTAAAAAATGCAAGACTTTAATGGCATTTAGGGTTCTTTATTAGATGTTATCAACAAGTTATTATGACAGCCAAGTGGCTGTAGCAAACAAAGCTACAGCAGAAAAATCCAGCCACAGAAGTCAACAAGTAAACCGTCAAAAAGATAGCCAATGAGCAGTAGAACGATAATCTAGGTTCACAAGTAAATTTCAGCGGTGGAAAAGTGAGCAATAGATAAAAGAAAGTGAGTTTTGTTGCAGCTCTAATGGCTTAAGCATTAATTTGTTAACAACAATGAGAACTACAAGGCTAAAAAAAATTCCCTTAGGGCACAAATAAGCTTATAACACTAAGGAAATATCCCAACTTGAACAAATACAATATCTCTCAAATTCACACATACCAATGCAACAATTTTATTTCTCCAATGAAATTCAGATTAGTGCCTTGTCAATTGGGTATGGAGTCTCTTGTGTATGGTTAGATATACTTCTCTAGGTGTGTAATCCCTTTTACTCCCTAGAGCAAGTAAATCTAGGAGGGTGTAATCCCTTTTACTCCTCCTAGCAACCTTTGTAAAACAGCTTTATACAAGACGATTATGATAGAATTGGTGGAGGGTGTATGCATTTATACTCCTCCAAGGTTTTAGACAATAACAACCATGAAATAAGAAAGAAATACCAAAAATATGCATAAATTTCTTACCATATCCAAGAAGATAGCAAGATAAACCCTTATCTACCAAGCATATTCCATCACAAAGCAAGAGAAATGTTAATTTTTCAGACCCCAACCCAGTTTCAGTCTTGCTGATTTTTCAGCGAATGTTAAATGCCCAAACCCAGTTTTATATCAGCATATAAAAACTTAGCAGAAAATAAACTTAGAACTGAAACATGAGGATTCTGAACATTGTTTTAAGTGCAGAAATAAAATATCAGCAGTATGCAAAACTCATAAAATTATAGACACAGGAAGTTTTGGTCTAACATCGACCCTGGAAAAACTCACAAGGGGAAAACCAGTGAGAGAGGGCTTTTTATTATTTATGGGCTTCTGAGAAAATCTTTTACAACATATTCATCTTTAGAAATTTACACAAACTTATCTGGACTTTCCTGTAGCTTGCTCCTCGATTTCTGAACCAGAAATCCATACACTGTACGACTATCCCAATAATAAATGCTATACAGACTGTCCTTGAAATTTGTGCCCAAAATTCTACCAAGACTGTACGAAAAACCCATCAGTATAAATGTCTTGAAAAATGTGCTAGCACCTTGAAAAATGTGCCCAAAATTTATGACAGTACGACCCCTTGAATTCTGTGCAGGTCTGTATGGACTGTACGGACTTTCTTGCCCAGAAAATCATGCCCAGCACCTTTCTCGATTTTGTGCTTGAAAAACACTGTATGGCAGCCTTGGAATGCATGCCAATACTCTCAGAATGTCTTGCTGTTGTCTCCCTCGAAAAATGTGCACATTAATGGCTGTACGACCTCTTCAAATCTGTACTGTATGACCTGTTCTTCCTTGTTGTCTGCTGCCTCAAAATTTGTGCCTGTTATTTGCCTTGGGATGCATGCTCTCCTCCTGCAAATGTTGTCTCTCTTCTCCAACTCGACCTCTCTCTTTCTCTCTCAACAAGAATGAATGAACAACCCAAGAATGGGTGCGCCCCCTTGCCCTAATCGACCTCATGAGGGAAGGTGAGGGGTTTTCTAATCTAACATTTGAGATTAGATTAGATGAGTGGATGAGATTTGATGTCTCTTCACTCACCCTCACTTTAGTCATAAAGTCACCTTTTAATTTGCATTTCACAAATTAATTGACTAGGACCCACATTAGGCACTTTCTCCCCCTTAGGTGCCTAGGGAAGAGAAACACTTGCCTTGGTACTTTATTTTAAATAAAAAATTTAACAAGAAATAATCCAAGAGAGATAGCACACCACTTTAGCTCCAAAATACAAGTATTAAGCATCCAAAAATTGCACAAGAGAGAGATGCGATTTTCCCAAGAGGGGTGAAAATTTCAGCCAAGAGGCTTGTAATCCTCAAGAGAATTTGTGTCTAAAATGAAATGAATTAGGTTTCTTTTTATACAAGACCTTCAAAATTAGTTTGTCTAGTTATATTTAGGGTAAAACACAAATTAGGGAGGTCGACCTCTTTAATTTTCCCCTTTCAAAATTACAAAAGAAGAAACCCTCAATGATGACATCATACCCCTTACGTGTGACGTTTTGGCATAAATGGAAAGACGATGAGATGGTTGAGAAATTCGTTGGGCCTACCAAGGCCTAATATCCATGCACTAGGGTCTTACTTCAAGGAGCAAGCCATGTCACCATCAAATCCTCCAACACCACCAAACCCTAGCCCCCAAGTGTGACGTCATGCCCTAGAAAATGACGTTTTGGACCTCCGAGGTCAGACGTTGGGAAAAGGGGGGCTAGATTTCCTTCTCCAAGATGTCCTCTCATGCCTCCAAAGGCAATGTTCATCATCTAGTTTGTCCCAAGGTGTGGGCTATGGCATACACTCTATGGGCTTCATGCCCCAATGAAGGCCCAAGCGAGGCTTATTCCTCCACAAATGTCCACCAAACAAGGTTCTACAAAGACAAGTGAATTCACCCTCCAAGGGTCTCAAGTCAAATGTATCATGTCGAGTAAAATCACACTTGATACAAGAGCCACCTAAACATGTGCATAAAATCTACCTTTTCAAATTAAAAAAGTGCTTAAAGACCCTATGCAATTGACCAAATTAAGATATGGGAGGGGTGTCATAATACTCTATTAGGTGAACCAATTCCTCAAGTAGGGGATGTTCCCAAGGATGATTCTTTTTGAGTTATGTAATAGACGTGAGGTGGATGGCGTTGGAATTCTAGGTTTTGGGCTTCATGACATACAAGGGCTCGTATTGTCTCACCTATGGGCGCCTTTGGAGGGCTAGCCACATCCATTTTCTCTTTTTGTTTTGAAGCATATTTTTTCCAAGTCCTTTTAGCCATTAATTTATTAGGGTGTTTCCAAGTTGAAGCTGACATGGGACTTCTACCTAAGCATGAAAAACATTGTCCACGTCAACACTACCTTGGTCATACTTTGAAACCATGCTTCCCCAAGTTGAATACAATAAGGGGCACTAAAAAGGAAATTCATAGCCCACAAACGCTCTACCTTGGTTGGCATGATTGTTTATTTAGTTATTTAATTCACGAGTCCCTTAGTGTTTGTGAGAAGAGTTTCATTTCTCTCAGGATCCCAGGGAGAGCTTCTATTTCATGATATTTCTTGCTAGGGCACCTCTGAGACTAATGGCCCCTTCTTCACATGAAATGAGGTACATGCCCTTCTTGGGTCAATAGGCCAGAAAACCTAAAATATTGGGACATGGAGGGGAAGAAACGATAGAAAATGGTAAGGATGAGCAGGGATGGTACGATAACCATACAAGGAGACCCCCAGTTGCAACCCTTTTCCAAAGGGTGGCCACTTACTAGGAAATCATGATACTCACCAAGGTGAAACAAGGCCAAAAGCATAATGTCCAAACAAGGTCGAAAGCATAATGTCCAAGCAGACGTTCCATAATCAAGAGAAGATTAAATGCAACATATTCAAATGCCTCAAATATTAAGGTGACACTTACCAAAATACCTGACTTGTACCTCATGGAGCAAGACCTACTGTCCTCCGAAAGCAAATTGGTGTGGTGAATGCCATCATGATGAATAAGAGAAGTATGGTGGCGAAGTGGGTCTCCATCTATGAATGTGGACACTGTCAGTCAATCCATCTCTCGGTACTCCATGTTTGCAACCTGAGGGCCTCGAGACATCATCTCCTTAGTTATCCCTAGGAAAGGTGGATAACAGGAATCACTCTCAAACATTCTAAAACAATTAGTGGTAATGTCAAAAATTTAAGTAAAAGTTGATGAAAGGAAATATCAACTTTTACTTTAAAAATTTAACATTACCATTAGTTGCAACATAAAGAAATTTTTTTTCTCTTAGAAGCTTCTAGAAGTCTCATTAATTCATAATTAACCTCTAATTAGGCATTAAGACCCAACAGTCAACTTTAGGCAAAATTGGGCAATGTTTTTTGGAAATGCATTGTACGAAGGCGTGGTACAACCTCGAAACATGTTTCGGGCCGTTTGAAATGAGCTTCCCACATGTGAAACACATTTCCTACGCATTTCAGTGTTTTGAGACAGAAACACGATTGGTACCATGGGGGGGGGCACATTTCCTGCAACATAGTACTAAGATGATATATAGTAATTTCATTTAAGTCCCCCTTTGTTCATCCTCTATTCTTGTTCAAGTGACTTGTGAAAGAGCATACCAACCGAAGAGTTAGGAGTCCTTGCATTCTGCCCAAGATATTTCATCCCTGGAGTTGGTGTAGGAAAGTACCAAAGAAGTGATTATTGTCTCCCAAAATGCTCTAGAGATTGACACTGATTACCTGGAATGTTGTAGACACATCTTTTGTAATAAAGGTACTAAGTTATTGGCAGCTAAATCCCATCTTTATGGTGTATCCAATTGATGTTCAATTGAATTTTCTGAATTAGTTATCTTGGGAATCACTCCTGCATAGAAACGTTTCTTCTCTATTCACTCCATAACCCAATGGATTCAAGAATACCAGTCTGATTTATAATTTTGAGTGCTTAATGTTCGTTGCTTTTTGTTAAAAATTTGTACCTCAGACAAGTGTTCTCCTTATAGGCTTGGTGTCTAGCATAAGGGGAAATGTCCAAAAGTGACCCTAAGACATTAAATTTATGAGATATAAAGTTAAAGTGACTTTTTGGAGTGTTATCCACCAGTTTGCACAAGCTAAATTTTCTGAAGAGCCGCCGGAGAATGAGCAATCGGTGCTCATATTTGCAGATTTCAGAGTTCAACAGGTCTTGTGAAAGACCCTTTTTTCCACATTTCCACCATTGTAATAAATGTCCTAAGTATGAGAGATTGTAAAAGGCTATTGGCCACCCAAGACCAGGAGTGAGGACATACTTTGGAGTGTTTTTTTCTACTTGTTAATTATTTTTTCCGCTTGCCTTAATGAGAAGAACAAATAATTTCTAAGTTTTTTCACTCAAAAGACTTAGCTCCAAAGCCGGAGTATGCGCTGGCAAGTAGGTTTTGGTATGGAAAATCCAATGTCTAGTGTCTAAATGTATATAAGCTCATACTAGGACATAGTGTCTGAGTCATTTGGAAATTGTGGCTAGGTTTGATAGGTTTTTTTTAAGTTTTTAGTGAATTAAGTAAATTCCCGCAAAAATGGAATTTATTAATTTTGAGTCAATAAATGTAAAAAATATGGCTTCAAATGTTTTCATATGCCATATTTATAGTCGTTTTCCAGTCTAGAGTATCATGTAAACACCTATTTCCCATCTTTCGAGACTAAAACGTGATTATTATCACTAAAAAATCAATTTTACTCGAAATTTACGGAAAAGGGGTAATTTAATTAATCTCTTAAATTTTAGGAGAACTGGGGACCATGATTGAGACATGTTTTTTGATGTCCCCAGTTGACTGAGGCCTAAAGGCGAGTTAGCTAAGGGAGAAGTCGACTTGATTGAGATGGCATGGAGTGGGAGGAGATCCTAATGAGGGAACTCGACTCTCTCTCCTAAGTGGCGCATTCCCAAACGCTACCGCATCTATTAAGGGACCCAACCTCACTTAACTAACCCATCACTCCCCCTTACTCCCACTCTCACTTCCCTTCACTCTCCTCCACTCCCTCTCCCCTTTACCTAACTCCTCTCCACTACACTCCCCTTCACTCCCACGCATCTCCTCTTCACTCCCACGTAACTCCCTCATATCCTCACGCATTACCTAAACCCTAAACCTAACCCTAGAGCATGCATTACTTAGGGATCATCACCTCCCATTCCTATTTAAGAAAGGGTCAACCTCTCCTTTAGTTAGTTCAATCTTGGGAGAAGAAGCTATTGTAATATTGTTGCAAGTATTTGGAATAAAAAGTCTTTGGAGCTATCTATTAGAATATAATGGATGTGCTCATTTTACCATCGACAATATCACTATTGTCACCCAACCATAGGCTGAAGCCACCCTCTGAGAACCTTAACCTTGACAGAGAATCACTCTGCAAGCAAACCCTAGGCTAGATAGCCAAATAAAGGGTAGCACACCTTTCCCCAAGGATAGCGCACCAAACAAGAGCTGATCAGATAGTCCAAAACATAACCAAGAGATAGTCCAAGCCAAAACGCAATCTGCTAGCTGTAGTAGCTGCAACGACAACTCTCCTCCAAACTTGTGCACAAACTAGGCAACTGTAGTGCGCACATGTGTTGCTCTGCAATTCTAAGAATGCCTGCCAGAATGAAGACTGGCCTCCTGTATTTATACTAATTCTGGCTAACTACCTGGGCCGACTTATCATTCTAGGTGTCTATTTACTTAGTATATAATATTTCTTCTGTCCAACTTCTTCTCTTGTAGGATAATAACCTAATACCAATTATCCTCTTGAGCCGACTTGTCTTCTAGGGTTATTAGCCAACTCATTAGGGTTTCTTCTTGCTTCCTAGAATATTCTATTCTCATCAGGTTTACACGTGGAGGTAAATACCTCCCGTAGCTACCATAATATTAACACTCCCTCCTAGCTAGGGAGGTATTACAGGTAATGGTCTTGAGCACAAACATACCATTTACCCGGTAGCATCAACATAGTTGTATAGACTATCTCATGACTAGATCATGAGCACCATCATCACCATCAGTGTCATCAGCTGCAACATCTCTCGAAACCATACTCCATTTGAGTAATTAGACATGATGTTGGATAAGTCACTCACACCACAGAGTGACACAAGAGCCATTCTTCTAATCTGGACATATGTCCTAGAAGAATAAATGTCCTGAACCATTTTCTGTCTAGGAAATCTCTGTCCCTTGATCATCCATCTAGCTGATAATCATTTTCAACACTGCTAATAGTCTTCAAGGCAATTAGAACAATATCATTCAATAGAACACAAATGTGTATATCCATAGTAGTACACAACTATAATCCAGTGGTACACTACCACACCAAGTAGCACATAGGTACTTGATCAGTGACGTATAGTCACAAACAATGGAACACATCCACCACAGTAGTATACATCTACTATATGGAGACATAAAATCTTCATAACAATCATTTGATATCAACCTGCACAGAAACAATGTTATGATATAAACTAAATCATCTAGGCCATTCTTCCACTCACATCTGTGAGATCTTGGAAAAGTATCTTCCCTCAGAAGGTAAAACATCAATGATGAGCTATCTGGACTATTCTTCTCAAGCAAGAAAGAATAATTGTCATGATTTCTGAGCCTGGACCATTCCCCACCCTGAGCCATTCCTCCGACACTAGACAAAGTGTAACCTGGAGAGAATGAGTCTGCCCTAAGGAATGTCTGTCCCTGATTGTTGAACCTGGACCATTCTCCACCCTGGGCCATTCCTCTGGCACTAAACAAAGTGAAACCTGGAGAGAATGAATATTCCCTAAGGAATGACTGTCTGAACCATTTCCTAAGGAAATGACTATCCTGCACCAACCTCCAAAATGGACCATTCCCGATGTTAACCACAATGGGCAATCGTTGTCCGACAAGGCGGGCCAGTCTTCTTGAGTAACCCTCAAGAAGAGAGACTTCCCTAGACCATTCCCCATGTTAACCACAATGGGAAATCATTGTCTATGGTACATCAACAATCCATCGAACCATTTTCATTACGAAAATGACCGTTTGATCTGGACCATTTTCCGAATTGGAAAATGCCTATCCGTAAAAAATCTCAAGCCACTTTCTGAATCTGGAAAGGAACTGATCATCCTGGACCATTTTTTGAACTGAAAAATGACTTTCCATCAATCAATAACACATTAGTGCTCCCTCCCAACCTGGGAGTCATCTCTTCCTTTTTCAATAAGGAAGTTGTCTCCACAATCTCTAGCTTGAGTATGCAAACTCTTTCATCTTGGACAAAAGCTTTACCAAATGTCTGCTTATCTGCTCATATGTGGAAATATATATTGGAGAACCACTTTATCCTTTCTGGACTTCATCACAGATAATATAATGCTTGATCTCAAATGCACTTCGGTCTGGAACACTAGTTTTCTCTTAAGGCTTCATATAGCTCTGATCCATAAAGTATATCATTGTTGGATTCCTCTTTGGTTCCTGCTAGCTCACAACATCATGGCAAGGGTCAAACTGGAACATATCCATGTGGCACTTCTTCTGTCATCATGAGATCTTTGTCATGGATTGGCAATCCATCATCCTGATCTTCTGAGTAATCATTCTGATACAATATCTCTGTTATAGAAAATCTTCACCATGCTTCTACTGTGCATTGGAGGTTCTCCACCAAGTTGTCTTCTTTCATCTGCATACAGGGGTCTCTTTCTGGTATGCCTCAAATCCTTGAGGTTGCTCTTCATACGCTCTTTGTTCAATTGCTCTGGAGAATAGTCTTTGCATTCATCTTATGTAGAACTCCAACCCATGGATGATATAATGATTCATGTAGAGGTATGTCTGGTTTACTAGAACAAGTAATCATCATAGTCTTCTCCTTCCATATGGGAGAACCTCTAGTTCTAGATCTTGCAATGTTTGTATTCATATACACTGTTCTTCATCACAATTTTCAGTTCCTTTGCTTGATTGTTTTTAGTGAGTTCATATCAGGCTAGTAATCTTGTGATTCTTGATACAATGACTGGTTGTTCTGGATTCTCTTTCTTTCTTGGAATCTTCATGTTCTTCCTCATGTTTTTCTTTAGATCTTGGGTCCATGGAGTTTCTTATAGATTCCATGCCCTAAAGATTCCACTTCTTCCTTTCATCATAGGATCACGGATGTGGATGGACAACTAGGGATTCTTTAAGGCTTCTCTTCGAAGAAGACTTCTTCTAATGTCAAACTGAACACGTACTTATTTTCATGGTTGCTACCATGGATATATACTTCATCATCTTCAATGGATCATAGGATTAGCTCCCTCCTAATCCTTGCTTCATGTATGAGTGCATGTTTTTCTTTTGGAAGTATATAATCGGCTCCCTCCATCTAACATAATCCACGCTTCTGTCTGCA
>ML807538.1:44050-62013 GCA_009831015.1 Picea engelmannii
CAACGTATAAATATACTTAGTAAATAAATAGTTACTTATTATCCAAGTGACACATCCTTTCATGGATGGTCACCATATATTCTATATATATGAAACTCTCATCATTGTAATAATATCAATTTAATACAAGCATTTTCTATTGTACACTTGTGTCTCTATGCATGGTTATTCTTCTTGTGGTCTTGGTTATTATTGCTACTATTGTTCATGGTTTATGCTTCAGTTCAAATAAATTTATAAAGTAACTAAATGTAATTGAACAACATTAAAATCCAACATGGTATTAGAGTAGCGTTCTTGAAAGAAGACTATTGCACATGCATTGACCTTGTACAACAACTCGTCATACCTTTCCTGCAATTCATTGTTTTGTTGCAACTGCAACTCAGGCTAAAATTTTTGCACTCTTCCAACAACCATGGTGAACCATATTTTGGTGGAAGATAGGCTTGATGGAAAAACCAACTTTAGTTCTTGGAAATCTAGATTGCTCATCACTCTAGAAGAGAGTGAACTAATGAATTGCGTTGAAGAAGTTGTACCAGAATCAACCGATGATGATGGAGGAAGAATGATGCAAAATCTAGAAAAATCATCATCTATTCTGTGAGAGACCATTTAATCCTTCACATCTCCAAATTGAAGACAACTAAGCAGATGTACGATGCCTTGAAGAAGCTATTTGAGAGTAACAGCGCCAACATAGAACTTGTCTTGAGACACCAACTTCAAAATCTCAAGATGATGAAGTCTGATACAATTTCCACCTTCTTCATGAAGATTTTAGAGACCAGATGTCAGTTGGGTGCTATTGGTGAAATCATCTCTGATAGAGAACTTTTCATGATTACCCTTAATGGTCTTCCAAGCCATTGGGAGCCATTCATTCAAAGTATCAGTGGGCGATCCAAATTGCCCAAGTTTGATCGTTTATGGGCAGACTGTACTCAAGAGGATACCAGACTTGCAGCTAGAGGCATGCAATGTTCCCATCATGATGAAAATCAATCCCTTGCCACTCGTGTAAGGAAAATCAAAGGAAAAATAAGAGGTTTCAGCAAAACCTTTAAAGGAAGGAATTCAACACCAACTTTTGAGCACAAAAAGAAGGACATGTCAAAGGTTCAGTGCTTCAGATGTGACAAGTATGTCCACTATGCGAAAAATTTTCCTACATGGAAGAAAGGAAAACAACATGCTTCCACTGCTAATGTTGATTTAGAACCACCTCAGAGGAAGTCAAGAAATGCAAACATGAACGATGAAGAGTTCTTCTTCATTTCATCCCTCTCAAGTATGGTTCCTACTAGTAATGATGTTTGGTTGATTGACAGTGGTGCTTCCAGACATATGACTGGATACAAAGAGCACCTTACAGATCTAGTAGAGAAAGAATCTCATTTTCATGTTGTACTTGGTGATGATGCGAGATATACTGTGAAGGGAGTTGGATCCACCTCCTTACAATTGGATTCTGGCACACCACTCCATTTGAGCGATGTATTATTTGTACCTGGGATGAGATGGAACCTTGTCTCTATTTCATCCTTAGAGAACAAAGGCTACAAGGTTACTTTCTCTGATGGAAAATTTCTTGCATGGACCAAGAACTCTAGTATTAATTCTTCCTGGGTGATTGGTGTTCGAGAGGACAGATTGTACAGATTGACTGTTCGACTAGTTCAGGCCCTAATACATGATTCTATTAGTTTGAGTGAACTATGGCATAAGAGACTTTCTCATTTACATTATAGAGCTCTTCCCACTCCGGGGAAGATGGTGACAAGCCTTCCAAAGATCCATGTTGAACACGATGGAATTTGCAGAGGTTGTGCTCTTGGAAAGAATGCCAAGAGGTCCTTTTCGAGCAGCGACAGTAGATCCAAGGGGATCTTAGACTTGATTCATACATATTTACGTGGACCCATGACAATTGCTTCCTTAAGTGGATACCTATACTATGTGATCTTCATTGATGACCACTCTTGGAAGACTTGGATTTACTTATTGAAAACCAAGGATGGAGTCCTTGCTAGATTTCAGGAATACAGAGCACAGGTCGAAAACCTGACCGGAAAGAAGATTAAAATGTTGAGATTGGATAATGGAGGAGAATACATCTCCCAATATTTCAGTGATTTTTGCATTGAGGCAGGGATCAAGAGGGAGTACAATGTTCCTTAAAACCCTCAACAAAATGGGGTTGCAGAGAGGAAGAACAGATCTATTATCGAGGCAGTCAAGGCATTGATTCATGATCAACATTTACCTATGTTTTTGTGGGCAGAAGCATCCATGAATGCAATGTATGTTCAGAATAGAAGTCCTCATAAGACTGTAAGGAACATGACTCTCGAGGATGCCTTCAATTGAGTGAAGCCTAAGGTTGGACACTTCAGGATATTTGGGTGTCCAATATACATTCATATACCCAAAGAGAAAAGGACCAAGCTAGATCCTTCAGGAAGAAAAGGTACATTTGTGGGTTACAGTGAGTCTTCGAAGGAATACTGGATCTACTGAGAAGAGATGTTACCTTTGAGGATGAGGTAGCCTTCATGAGATCTAGAGGCTCTCACATGGATATTGATAGTGAGAAAGAAGAAGAGATGGTTCATTCTCCCCCTCACCCTCCAACAATTCAGAGGGAGATAGTTGAGCCTATTGATCCCATTCATCCTGTACCTCCAGTTGATGTTCTGAGAGATATTGTGGTAGGTCAGAAGAGACCTACATGGGATCGTCAGACTCTATAGGAGGTAGAAGGACATGCATCTCCTCATGGTACCTTTCGAGAGAGCAAGAGACCTCAGATATATTCATGCTATACCACAACTATGAGCCACATCATTGACTCTGAGCCTTCATGTTATGAGGAGGCATCTAGTCAACTAGTATGGAGAGATGCCATGATGGAGGAGTATCAGTCCATCATGAAGAATGATGTGTGGGATATTGTTTCGAGACTTGAAAGGAATTCTGTAGTGACTTCCAAATGGATCTATAAGATCAAACATACAACCGACAGAAGCATCGAGAAGCAAAAAGCAAGATTTGTTGCTAGAGGATTCTCTCAGGTGGAGGGAATAGATTATGAGGATACATTTGCTCCTGTTGCTCGATACACTTCTATCCAGACGATTATTTCCCTCGCAACATCCATGGGTTGGAAACTACATCAGATGGATGTGAAGAAAACCTTTCTCAATGGAGAGATTGAGGAAGAAATATACATCGAGCAACCAGATGGTTTCGTCATACATGAGAAGGAGTCTCATGTGTGTAGGTTGAAGAAGGCCTTGTATGGACTCAAGCAGGCACCTCGAGCTTGGTATGCGAGGATTGATGGACACCTGATGAGTTTGGGCTTCAGTAAAAGTGTTGTTGATCCCAACCTATACTACAAGACTGTTAACGGCGAGGCCTTGATTTTGGTCCTCTATGTTGATGATTTATTCCTCATCGGTACAAAGAGCCTTATTATTGAATGCAAGTATGTGTTGGCCTCTGAGTTCAAGATGAAGGACCTTGGTATGATGCACTACTTCTTGGGACTAGAGGTGTGGAAAAGAACTGATGAGATCTTCCTAAGTCAGGGGAAGTACACAATTAAGATATTGAAAAAGTTTGGGATGCTAAACTGTAAACCCATGGATACACCAATGGTGATGAATTTGAAGAAACTATTTGTGTCTTCTTCTGATTCCGAGGAGATTGATCCGACCCTATATAGACAACTGATTGGATCATTGATGTATCTGGTTAACACTAGACCAGATATTTTCTATGTAGTGAGTGAACTTAGCCAATTTATGAGCCAACCAAGAAAAACATAATGGATTGATGTGAAGCATGTGTTGAGATACCTACGAGGAACAATTGGACATGGTCTGAGATATAATTCTAGTATTGACATGAGATTGCAGGGATATACTGACTCTGATTGGGCAGGGAGCGTAGTAGATATGAAGAGCACCTCTGGGTGTTGCTTCACTTTGGGATCTTCCATGGTTTCTTGGTGCAGCAGGAAACAAACTTTTGTGGCCTTGAGTACTGCAGAAGCATAGTACATTGCATTAAGTGTGGCAGTCTGTGAAGTAGTGTGGCTTCGTAAGCTCCTTGCAGATTTATTTGGACATGTGCTAGATTCCACCGTTATTCATTGTGATAACCAGAGCTGTGTGAAGATATCAAATAATCCAGTGTTTCATGACAAATCGAAACACATTGAGATCAAGTACCATTACATCCGAGACATGGTGCAGAGGAAGGCCGTATTGGTGCAAAACCTTCCTACAAATGAGCAGGTTGTTGACGTTCTTACCAAACCCCTTTCCAAGATTAAGTTCGAGTACTTCCGTGACAGACTTGGTGTGGCAAAGAATGTCTCCCTCACTGAAAGGGAGTGTTAATGTTTGCAGCTTCCTGAAACATTCTCCAAATCGTACTCCTCTGTTACTGAAGTGAATTGATCTGTGATGACACTTATCCGAGAAGGGATAAGTGGGTTTGGGCTTATAGCCCAACGTCCCATGTGGAGAGCACATGAGGACATGTCAAGGGAATTGACCCTTGACGTCACACACTATGGGAGTTGACCCTAGTGTTTCTAGAGGGTGTAGCCTCTAGAAGTCCACATGGGAGTGCCATGTGTGACAAACATTCTCTAGATTGTACTCCTCTATGAATTGAGTTGAGTTGATCTGTGAGGAAACTTATTCGAGAAGGGATAAGTGAATTTGGGCTTATAACCCAACATCCCATGTGGAGAGAACATGAGGACATGTCAAGGGAGTTGACCCTTGACATCACACATTATGGGAGTTGACCATAATGTTTCTAGAGGGTGTAGCCTCTAGAAGTCCACATGGAAGTGCCATGTGTGAAAAACCTTTTGCTACTATGGTGGTTGTGTACTACTGACAAAGACTGTGTGTCTTTGGATAGTAGTAGTGTACTACTATGGAAAGATACTTCCCTAACTAAGAGGGAGTGTTGATGTTTCAACATCGAGCATAACTTCTCCTAGATTGGGCTGCAGACCAAGGGAGATAGGATTCATTTATCATAAAGGTGCACTTGTGATAAATAGGCCCAGACGTAGTCCTTCCTTGATCATGACAAGGAATAATATGGACTTGAGGTGCTTGAGATGTTTTCCAAGTGTCAGTTAGCATCATGCTAACATTCACTCATGGTGGTGTACCAATGGTGAACAACCTTGGTTGAGAATGTCTCCCTCGTTGAGAGGGAGTGTTGATGTTTGGACAACATCGGGAATATATTCTTCCATATATATATATATATAATATATGACATAATATTTATAATACAACGTATAAATATACTTAGTAAATAAATAGTTACTTATCATCCAAGTGACACATCCTTTCATGGATGGTCACCATATGTTCTATATATATGAAACTCTCATCATTGTAATAATATCAATTTAATACAAGCATTTTCTATTGTACTTGTGTCTCTATGCATGGTTATTCTTCTTGTGATCTTGGTTATTATTGCTACTGTTGTTCATGGTTTATGCTTCAGTTCAAGTAAATTTATAAAGTAACTAAATGTAATTGAACAACATTAAAATCCAACACACTTGGAGGGTGAGGCACACAAGTGGTGGCATCATGGACTGGTGAAATTGGGACATTTTATCCCCTATCATAGGGATAACTAAGGAGATTATGTCTCGAGGCCCACAAGTCCTAGACATGGAGTACCGAGAGCCATATGACTTGAGCTTGGCCATGGAGGGACCATCTTTTCTTCAATATGTCCTATCTATCAGCAGCAACAACATCCATCCCACCGGCCTGATTCTGAAGTAGTAGTGGATCTTGCTCCATGAGGTAATGAGTCTGGGTATCATGGTATGTGTCACTCTAATTTTCAAAGTATTTGAATATGTGCACTGAACTCCCTTTTGTTTCATGACATTTGCTTGGAAATTATGCTCTTTAACTTGTCCATACTTGGGGGGGATGACAGAGTGCCCTAGTAAGTTGGTTCCCTTAGGGATGAGTTGCCACTGGGTGGGTCTATGAAAGGTCATCATCCATTCCTTCCATACTTACCACTTTTCATCATTGTCCCTCTCATCTTTCCCCTACCTTGGTTCGGGCATTGGGTTTGCAAAGCTAGTAAGGGTTGTACCTTGCCTTGTGGGAAGAAGGCACTAAAGGCCCAGAGAGTAAAAGTAGCTGGAAAAAGTTAAAATCCAAAATAAAACCTTGAAATGTTTCACCCAGGGATTCTTAAGAAAGCAATAAATGGCTTCTCATTAAGAAAAGGGGACTCGTAAAATAAAATAAAACTCGAGATCTAGTCGGTGGATAGTAGGTCTCATCATGAGTCAGCCTATTAGGTCCATGGGCATGTAGTGGTATGACACTACCATCCATCTGGTCACCAAACCAGGGTAGTGGCTCTTGGTGGCATAGCCAAGAGAAAGGGGGTATCATCACGAGCCAACCTTCTCATTTCCGTGAAGTGCTTGTGGGTAACGCTGTAAATTTTCAAACCCCAACCTAGTTTCAGTCTCGCTGATTTTTCAACCAATGTTTAATGCCCAAACCCAGTTTTATATCAGCAATTAAATACATAGTAGAAAATTAATTTCAGAACTGAAACATGAGGATTCTGAACATCATTTATAACGCAGAAATAAAATATTAGCAGCACATAAAACTCAGAAAATATTGACACAGATATTTTCGATCTAACTTTGACCCTGGAAAAACCTACAAGGGGAAAACCAGTGAGAGAGGGAGATTTTTATTATTTAGGAGCTTCAAAGATTCTGTTACAGCATGTTCATCTTCAGAAATTTAATGACAATCTTATCTCGATAACCATGCCAAGTCTTCACGTAGGAAATGAGCCAAACTTCTCAAAACTCTTTCTAGAATTTTTCTGTAATAAATTGTAGGTCTGCTCCTCGATTTTTGTGCCTCCAAAATGTTGTACGGATACCTCGAAATATGTGCCAACTACTTCAGCAAATTTCTGGGTGCATTAATGGTTGTACGACTACCTTGAAAACCATGCCAAACTTTTCAGAAAAACCACACAACAATTTGTCTCGATTTCTGTGCCAAGAAAGGACTGTACAGACTTGTATGGAATCCATACGGTACGGCCTGAGTGTGACTATTTGTCCCTCCTCGAAATCTATGCCAAAGTACAGATGTACGGACTGATAAAATCCGTACTGTACGGACAAAAATAAATGATGTCTGCTGTCTCGATTTAAGTGCACACAAGTAACTGTACAGACCTCAAAATCCATGTTGTACGACCTCCTATGTATGTTGAACCTTTTCCTTGATTTCTATGCTATTATTCTACCTTGGAATGCATGCCCTAGCTCTCAGAAATGGCTGCTCTCTTGCTTCTCGAAAATGCTCTCTCTCTTTCTCTCTCAACAATAAACCAACAACCCAACAATGGGTGCACCCTCCAACCCTAATCGACCTCATGAGGTAGGTGAGGAGTTTTCTAATCCAATGCTTGAGATTATATTAGATGAGTGGCTGATATTAAATGTCTCTTCATTCACCCTCACTAAAGTCATAAAGTCACCTTTTAATTTGCATCTCACAAATTAAATGACTAGGGCCCACATTAGGCACTTTTTCACCCCTTAGGCACCTAGGGATGAGAAACACTTGCCTAGGTACTTTATTTAATTAAAAATTTAACACTCCCTCTTACTGAGGAAAGTGTTATTCACCACTCCAAGCTTGTCCCTGAAAAATACAAACTTGCCTCTGCCCAATGCCTTGGTGAGTATGTCTGCAACCTGCTCCTCTATAGATATGTATTGTATCTCCACAACTCCTCTCTAAACATAGTCACATATGAAGTGATAACGAATCTCGATATTCTTAGACTGATCATGAAAAAATGGATTCTCCGAGATTTTAATGCAACTCTAATTATCACAGTAAATCACAGTAGGCCTCAACTGCACACTGAACAATCCCACCAGCATCTTGCGAAGCCAAAGGGCCTCACAATTGGCCTGACTAGCTACCATATACTCAACCTCTGCAGAACTCAAAGCCACTGAATTTTTTTTCCGACTGAACCAAGACACAACTACTGATCCCAATCCGAAATAGCACCCTGAAGTGTTTTTCTTGTCACTGACACATCCTACCAAATATGAGTCTATATATCCAACCAGACGAACTCCATCTCCTCTCTGATAATCTAGACCATAATCTATCGTATCACAAAGATACCTGAGCACATGTTTTGCTGCCACCCAATGCACTCTCCTAGGCTCCACCATGAATTGACTGAGAGTGTTGACAACAAAACAAATATCTGGCTTGGTATTGACCAAATACATCAATGACCCGATCAACTGACGATACAAAGTGGAATCCACCAACTGTGACTCAGAAGCATGAAGCTTCTTCTAGTTGGTAATCATGGGAGTGGTCATGGGCCTACAATCCTCCATCTGAAATCTGCTCAGAATGTCACACACATACTTCCCCTATCCCGGGAAGATGTGTTTAGGCTCCTACTAAACCTCCAATCCCAAAAAGTAATGCATCAGTCCGATATCAGTCATCTCGAACTCTGAAGCAAGGCTCTCCTTGCAGTTGTTGATGAGTCTCTTTGCCCCTGTAATGAAAATATCATCCACATATAGTAGAAGAATGAGAGGATCCTCTCCAACCACAATGAAGTATAGGTTGGGATGCACCTCACTCTTCTCAAAACCCAACTACTACAAATAGGCATCAATCCTCGAATACCAAGCTTTGGGAGCTTGTTTCAACACATACAATGCCTTCTTTAGTCTATGTTATCCCCAATTTCTAGGGATAACTAGGAGATCATGTCATGAGGCCCATAGGTCCTAGACATGGAGTACTGAGAGTAGGATTGACTTGAGCATGGCCCTGGAGGGCCCATCATTTTCTTCTTTCTTCAGTTTCGTCTTGTCAGCAGCAACAACATCCATCACCATCGGCTTAGTCTTGTATCGGAGAAGGCTCTTGCTCCATGAGGTAATTGGTACAGGTATCATGGTATGTGTCACTTTTGATCATTATAACCTTTGGATATATGCGTCTGATTCCTTTTGTCTCTGACAACTGCTTGGATCTTATGTTAACCCACTTGACCATGTTTGGGGAGATTGACAGGGTGTCCTAGCAAGCCTGTACCCATGGGTTTTGGTTTGCTACCGGGGGGATTTCTGAAGAGCTATCATCCGCTCCCATCATACCACCACTTTTTCATCTTATCTCTCGCTCATTTATCCCATTCCCTTGGTTAGGGCATTGGATTGACCTGTTTGTAGGGTTGCACCTTATCTTGTGGGAAGAAGGGGCTAAAAGCCCAGAAGGTAAAAGCAGCTAGTAAAAGATAAAATCCTAGAAATAAAACCTCGGGATGCCTCACCCAGGGATCCCCGAGAAGGCAATAAAAATCCCTCTCATCAAGAAACAAGAGGGACTGGGAAAATAATAAACAAGACCTAGCCAAGAGGATAGGGGGTCTCATCACGAGCCAACCTATTAGGTTCATGGGTACCTAACAGTATGACATTGCCACTATCCGGTTACCATGCCAGGGTAGTGACCTTTGGTTGCATGGCCAAGGGAAAGGGGGTCTCATCACGAGCCAACCTTCTCATCTCTGTGAAATTACTTGTGGGTAATATTGTCAGCTTTGGTCACCATGCCAAGGCAGTGTCCTCCGGTTAGACCTTGAATAAAAAGAAAAAGAAGAAGAAAAAGAAAAATAAAGAAAGAATAAAGGAAAGAATGGGCTTGGAAAAAATTGCATCCATGAAGGGTACAACTCTCCTTCTACAAAGGCACCCACAGATAACATTATGCATCCCTGGCTCTCACTCTACCCACTTTTCTGGACATCCCCTAGCCACATCACCTTGTTTACACTGCTTGGATGAAACCTTCTTGGGAACTTCCCTTCTCTTGTGGATACTAGTCCAATAGGATGTCTTGTCCTTTTCTTCGATCTTGTATTGTGGATTTTTGTAAGGTCTTTGAGTTGTTGAACGATATATTAGGGTTTTTATGCATATGTTTGATAATATTAATGATGAAATGTGATTGACATTGCTATGATCCCTGTGACTAATGAGCCCATGGAGGGCGTAGTTTTTGATGTGCAAGACCATGCTCGACGGACAGGTACCATTTGGACTGGTACACATGGGAAGATGATTAGTTCGGACCTCCATGGGGTTGAAGAGCCCATTAGATGGTTGTTGAGACCCCGTTAGAGGGGCAGAGACAAGACAGTGTTTAATTGAGGTTTTGCACCGAAGAAGAAGATGATGTTTCACCAGAGGCACTTTGGCAGAGCCCGACCTAGGGGAATGATCCCTTTTCAGTGTAACGTTGGCCTTGGAAGGCTCAGAACGTCCCCATCCTCACCATGACATCATCCATATTCATGGTCATTTTTGGAGGCAGACTGGGCAGCAGTGGCACATGTGGCATGTTGGAGAGGCCCCTAGGGGGCTAACGTTTTGCTCCTGGATGTCTCATCTTCCCTAAAAGGGGCTAGCACCTCCCTTGAAGGGGATTTTACCTTTATTATAGCTTAGTTAGGGTTTTAATTTGACAATTTAATGTAAAAACAATATTCTGGTCTTGTCGGCCATTTTTATGACCTAAAATTAATTAAGGTCATTGAAACACTATATATTGAAGGTTTTCACTCTCATTTTGACATAACTAATCACTCACTCTCCTAGTGAGGTCTGATTTTTGCGCCCTATTAGGGTTATTGGATGATTTGAGGAAGGCGCACTTGTTTAAGGAGGAGATTTTTGGCAATTTATGGTGTTTTTCTTAAAGGAAGGTTTACAACTGGGGTTTGCATGGTATTTTCTTGATCATTTGTAAGTATTTTTCTGTAAAACTTCTTGATTGAATGGTTGTAGTCTAGTTTCTTGCATCTATTTATAAATATTGCTGAATCAAAACCCTAGGGGACAAACACACAAGTAGGTCATTGTCTCATGTCCCCTAATAGAAAAACCTTTTAGCCATTGAAGAAGAAGAAGAGAGCCTAGCCATTGCTACACTCTTTCTTTCTTTTTCCCTTAAGCTAGTTGTACCTTTGAACTTCAAGAGGAAGAGGACGTCCCAAGCCTAGGTTATCTACACCTAGGGCCGTTTTCTTTTAGGGTTTAATGAAAGAACCTTGCCTTAGCAACACTCTCCTTCTTTAAACTCTCTCATCTTGATTTTTCTTTTCATTGAGCTAGCTGTTTTCCAGGAAGGAGGAGAGAGCACGAGGCCTTGCTTAAACAACATCGGAGTGAGCCTCTCTCCCCTAGGGTTCTTTCTTTGTGGCCCTTCTCTAGAAACACCTTGAAACCTTTCCCTCTTGTCCTTTGAATCTCATCCCCTTCAAATTGTGCGTCCTTCATCCTTTTGACTCCATAACCCTTAGGCATAGATCTTAAGCCTCCAATGTTGAAGTGAAAGTGATTAAAACAACTCTCAAAACCTCTTATAAATTGAAGCCCTAACTAACTACTAACCCTAAAGGCTGACATCACCCTTGGTTATTTCATCTTGACGCAACAAATTTTCATTTATTAAGCAATTGGATGGTGGTTTGATGCATTTATTGAATGAGGATTGATTGGATACATTGATTGCTACATCATCTTGATATTTATTGGTGAAGTAATATTATTTCATTACTATATTAACAAACATTTACTTCGTCAATATTTATTGTTGCAATTGCTTATATATTGATATCAGATAGTCTTATGAAGTACTAACCCATTGAATCATAGCTTGCATATATATATTGGTTTGCTTTGTTCCGGGCATGTGTTCTTTTTTGGGCCTACACTTCATTATTGGATGTTTAGCCAGACTATCTGTTTTGGTGGTGACCTGTGAAGGGGGAACTTTACTTTGACTTTTAAAACCTTTGCCTCTTCAAAACTCCAGGTTACCGAGGATGTCTCCCCTGGGCCTAACCTCCCTAAAGAGAAAGAACCTCCCCATCGTGGTGACATTGGGTGGGATAGGTTCCTGTTACGTCAGTTTGGCCTTCTACTTCATAGCCACTTGACCTAGCTACAAACTGTGTGATAAAATTTTGGCGTCGTTGTCGGGGAACACTGAGTCAATTCTCCTCAAACGACAAATATTTTTGGTAAACCTTGCCTAAGGGACCTTTTCTTACAAGCTTACCTGGCGACTCCACTAGTTTTTCTCCTTTTCTTTGGTAGTTTCAAGTAAACTATCTGGCGACTCCACAAACTAAAAGGAGATTCAATAATCCTCCTTTGTCTTTTATAAGGAAGCCTCCCTTGAACTCTCCTGTTGTCAAATCACTTTTCGGGAAGAGCCTTCCTTTAAGAATCATGTCTAGCTCTCAAACCACTACAACAAACCCAACCAACAATCAAAGAAAATGGTCATCTACCCTTTTCAGGCCATTAGACATGTCAGCCATACTAGGCTACCCTAAACAGATGCCACCCAAGTATGAGAAGTGGTTGCCTAAATTCACCAGTACTGATGCAATCAATGTCGAAGAGCATATGAGCAACTTTTGGGTGTTCTTTCAGCTTCACCCCATCAGTGATGATGTTGAATATCTAGTCATGAAGTTGTTCTCCGCTACTCTTTATGATGCCTCAAGGTGCTGGTACCTAAGCCTCCCCGATGGAAGCATCAAAACCATGGATAGACTTGAAGAGGCCTTTCTCAAAAGATGGAGTATCAAAGAAGACCCTAATATGATTCTCACACGACTGAATAATCTTGCCAAATATGAAAATGAGTCCATTCAGGAGTTCCACACCAGATTCGAGACTTTGCTACAAAGAATTCCCGCAAGCCATCACCTGAAAGATGACTACCTTGTCCATATTTACACCAGATCTTTCAATGGCCAACTAGGGTATCTTCTTAGAGACAAAAACCCCCAGTCCATTCAATAATCCCAAGAGCTCGCTACCAAGATAGAAGGGAACCTCCTTTAATCTAAAATTGAGCCTTTTGCTAACCCAAGGGGGAGAATAGACACTAAGCAGAAAATAGTATACAATGCTGAGCCGACTTCGGATCTATGTACTAGTATCAACAAGCTACAAGCCTCCATGGATGGCATCATAAAGAATCAAGAGGAAATGATGAGCAGGATTGTCAGGCTTGAAAAGTCTCAAATCCAAGCACCCAGGGCCCTGTACAAAGGACAATTCTAGAAAGGGAGCCAATTTTACAAACCAAAGAATGAGCATGAAGTTCCAAATACCTTGGCCCCTACAAACGTTGTTGATGAAAATCCTTGGTGCCTGGAGTGTAGTGAAGCACATTGGGAGAATGAGTGTCCTTACAATGCTGGGCATCAACAAGTCAACAACATGGATTGTTTCATGGAGTTTCCTCAGATAAATATCACAGATACAGAACATCAGGAAGTCGTAAAGGAAGCAACCAGAGCAACAAGGATGGCGGTAATAAACAACCTAGATTAGGAATCATGAGAAAAGCTAAAGAAACAAGAATTTCAGGTATACAGAAGAAAGAACTCGAAACAACCTGCTGCTGATTAGGGAAAGCCCCCACCCATGGAGATACTTCTTCCCAAGATATCCAAGGCTGGTAAGGTTGACCTAAATTTTGACTTCGAAGGGGTGTTATCAAAGATGCATGTAAATGTCCCCTTGAGAGAAGCAATCAAGATCCCATCCATCAAGGAACGCTTTGATACTTTCTTTTCAGGATCAAATGAGCCTATGGACCCCCCTATTATGTTGCAAGTTGACCATTTTAGAGTCCAATATGGTGAAAAACCTCCTTTCTTCATGACTTTGACAATGAACGACAAAAATCTCAACAATTGCATGCTAGATACAGGTGTTGGCGCCAACATGATGTCACTCAAAGTCATGCAACAAGTGGGTTTGAAGGTCACATGACCTTACAGGAATGTATGTGGTTTCAAATCTAAAGCAATACCCACACATGGGGTGGTTGAAAATGTTGAAGTGTGCCTAAAGGAGTATCCAGAAAAGATAGTCCATATTGACATTGTAGTGGTTGATGTCCCAGATGTGTGGGGAATGTTATTATCTAGGAAGTTTGGTGCTATGTTAGGTGGCTCCCTTGAGATGGACCTCACATTCTTGCGATTACCTTTGAAAAATGGAACTATGGGACGTCTACTCAATGTGCCAATAACTAGGGACCATGTGCAGGATATTATTCATCCCGTCAATAATGACAAAGCACAAAACGAGATGATACAAAATCTTCAAAATTATTCTCTAGAAGGCATGCCCTTTGCAACATAGGATGAATTTGATCAGATCGAATGGCCCAAGAAAGAAGAATACCAACAACTCCTAGATGAATTCAAGGACAAAGAAATTGGGATGGTAAAGATATTAAAGAAACATGAAGATGACGTACAAATCCACCCGTCTCAACAAGAAGTTTTTTCAGTAGAAGCCCACCCACCTCCCTCAGTACAATACACCAGGGTTGTTCAGGGAACGACCAAATACAAATTCATAAAGTATAAAGAGGGAGATATGGTATGGATGTGGGATACTCAGAAAGGAGAGCCAACTAATGTAAAAGGAAGCACACAGTCATGGCTCAGACCCTTCAAAGTTGGAATGGAATTAGTTGATAACTCATACTACCTATCCACTTTAGAAGGAAGAAGGCGCCCATTACCTATCAGCGGGCACCTCCTTAAACCCAACCAAGGTGGGGGGACTTGACTTCACAGGTAAGTACAGGTAAGTAGGCATTCTTTGTGTATTATACCATTTGAATTTCATGTTAGTTTTCTTTCACATTTGCATATTGATTGTTTTATTTCAGTTTATATATGTATGTCTATATATGATGGGGTGGCATTATCACCCCATTTTTGTTACTGATGCCCCTATCAAGTTGAGAAGGTCTGTAGGTTATTCCAGAGATGTTGAGGTTCTCATGCGCTCTATGGTGAGCACATGTCCCCGAGTTGGAGCCAGATGTTATCCCCGATTTCTAGGGATAACTAGGAGATCATGTCTCGAGGCCCACAGGTCCTAGACATGGAGTACCGAGAGCAGGATTGACCTGAGCATGACCCTGGAGGGCCCATCCTTTTCTTCTTTCATCAGATTCATCTTGTCAGCAGCAACAACATCCATTACCATCGGCTTGGTCTTGTATCGGAGAAGGCTCTTGCTCCATGAGGTAATTGGTCAAGGTATCATGGTATGTGTCACTTTTGATCATTATAACCTTTGGATATATGCATCTGATTCCTTTTGTCTCTGATGACTACTTGGATATTACATTAACCCACTTGACCATGTTTGGGGAGATTGACAAGGTGTCCTAGCAAGCCTGTACCCATGGGTTTTGGTTTGCCACAGGGGGGGTTTCTGAAGAGCCATCATCCGCTCCCTTCATACCACCACTTTTTCATCTTATCTCCCGCTCATTTATCCCATTCCCCTAGTCCGGGCATTGGATTGACCTGTTTTTAGGGTTGCACCTTATCTTGTGAGAAGAAGGGGCTAAAGGCCCAGAAGGTAAAAGCAGCTGGTAAAATATAAAATCCTAGAAATAAAACCTTAAGATGCCTCGCCCAGGGATCCTCGAGAAGGAAATAAAAAGCCCTCTCAACAAGAAACAAGAGGGACCCGAAAAATAATAAAGAAGACCTAGCCAAGAGGATAGGGGGTCTCATCACGAGCCAGCTTATTAGGTTCATGGGTACCTAACAGTATGACATTGCCATTATCTGGTTACCATGCCAGGGTAGTAATATTTGGTTGCATGGCCAAGGGAAAGGGGGTCTCATCGCGAGCCAACCTTCTCATCTCTCTGAAAGTACTTGTGGGTAACACTGTCATCTCTGGTCACCATGCCAAGGAAATGTCCTTCGGCTAGACCTTGAATAAAACGGCAAAATAAAGAAAGAATAAAGGCAAGAACGGGCTTGGAAAAAATTGCATCCATGATGGGTACAACTCGCCTTCTACAAAGGCACCCATAGATAACATTATGCGTCCCTGGCTCTCACTCTACCCACTTTTCTGGACATCCCCTAGCCACATCACCTCATTTACATGGCTTTGATGAAACCTTCCTGGGAACTTCCCTTCTCTTGTGGATACTAGCCCAATAGGATGTCTTGTCCTTTTCTTCGATCTTGTATTGTGGATTTTTGTAATGTCTTTGAGTTGTTGAAGGATATATTAGGGTTTTTATGCATATGTTTGATAATATTAATGATGAAATGCGATTGACATTGCTATGATCCCTGTGACTAATGAGCCCATGGAGGGCATAGTTTTTGATGTGTAGGACCATGCCCGATGGAAAGGAACCATTTGGACCGGTACACATGGGGAGATGATTAGTTTGGACCTCCATGGGGCTGAAGAGCCCATCAGATGGTTGTAGAGATCCTGACAGAGGGGCAGAGACAGGACAGTGTTTGACCGAGGATTTGCATCGAAGAAGAAGAGGATGTTTCACCAGAGGCACTTTGGCAAAGCTCGGCCTAGGGGGAATGACCCCTTTTCAGTGGAACGTTGGTCTTGGAAGGCTCAAAACGTCCCCATCCTCACCATGACATCATCCACTTTCATGGTCATTTTTGGAGGCAGACTGGGCAGCAGTGGCACATGTGGCATGTTGGAGAGGCCCCTAGGGGGCTAACATTTTGCTCTTGGATGTCTCATCTGTCCTAAAAGGGGCTAGCGCCTCCCTTGAAAGGGATTTTACCTTTATTACAGCTCAGATAGGGTTTTAATTTCACAATTTAATGTAAAAACAATATTTTGGTCTTGTCGACCATTTTTATGACCTAAAATTAATTAAGGTCATTGATACACTATATATTGAGGGTTTTCACTCTCATTTTGACATAACTCATCACTCACGTTCCTTGTGAGGTCTGATTTTTGAGCCCTATTAGGGTTATTGGCTGATTTGAGGAAGGTGCACTTGTTTAAGGAGGAGGATTTTGGCAATTTATGGTGTTTTTCTTAAAGGAAGGTTTACAACTAGGGTTTGCATGGTATTTTCTTGATGATTTGTAAATATTTTTCTGCAAAACTTCTTGATTGAATGGTTGTAGTATAATTTCTTGCATCTATTTATAAATATTGTTGAATCAAAACCCTAGGGGACAAACACACAAGTAGGTCATTGTCTCATGTCCCCTGATAGAAAAACCTTTTAGCCATTGAAGAAGAATAAGAGAGCCTAGCCATTGCTACACTTTTTCTTTCTTTTTCCCTTAAGCTAGCCGTACCTTTGAACTTCAAGAGGAAGAGGACATCCCAGGCCTAGGTTATCTACACCTAGGGCTGTTTTCTTTTAGGGTTTAATGAAAGAGCCTTGCCTTAGCAACACTCTCCCTCTTTAAACTCTCTCGTCTTGAATTTGCTTTTCATTGAGCTAGTTGTTTGCTAAGAAGGAGGATAGAGCACGAGGCCTTGATTAAGAAACACCAGAGTGAACCTCTCTCCCCTAGGGTTTTGTCTTTGAGGCCCTGCTCTAGCAGCACCTTGAAACCTTTCCCTCTTGTCCTTTGAATCTCATCCCCTTCAACTTGTGTGTTCTTCATTCTTTTGACTCCATAACCCTTAGGCATTGATCTTGAGCCTCCAATGTTGAAGTGAAAGTGATTAAAACAACTCTCAAAACCTCTTATAAATTGAAACCCTAACTAACTACTAACCCTAAAGGTTGACGTCACCCTTGGTTATTTCATCTTGATGCAACAAATTTTCTTTTATTAAGCAATTGGATGGTGGTTTGTTGTTTTTATTGAATGAGGATTGATTGGATACATTGATTGCTACATCATCTTGATATTTATTGGTGAAGTAATATTATTTCATTGCTATATTAACAAAGATTGACTTCGTCAATATTTTTTGTTGCAATTGCTTATAT
>ML807538.1:75291-89195 GCA_009831015.1 Picea engelmannii
TATTAGGTGAGTTAGCATCTGCCCCCGATGAGCTTGTTGTCTCAGATCAAAGCGATGAAGTGATAGTTGGGGAAGAGGATTGTTCTCTTTTTCTTCACGAGATTTCCCATGATGTATTTACATTTGGGATTGAAAAGGAGGATTTGGAGATCGTTCCTTTTTTTTCAAGATGAAGAAGTCTGGTGCTCACCCAGCTTTAACGACTATTCAGTTGAGGAGCAGCAGAGCCCCACATCACAGATTGATGACCTGGGTAGCAGCCAGCCCGTGTATGACAGCTATGAATCAGGTTCTGAGCTAGACACCCAGAACTTCCAAAGGAAGACTGCAGAGCCTTCTCCTCTATTCACAAATGAAAGACAATACGAGGAAATCAGTCCCCCCTGAGCAACAAATTGAAAAGCAGATCTCTCCCACAGGTCCTATCTATGATGATTATGACTCTGACCCTTGGGAGAGCCAAGAAGAGGCACCAAAAGAACCAGAGGGGCAGTCTGCTCTTTGTTCAGAGCCAGTTAGTGAGCAGCCACCACCCGAGAGCAGCGAGCCCTTTTCAGTTTTTCACCCGCCTGTGCTTATTAGAGATATTCAGCCACAGGTGAACAAATGTGTAGCAGAAGAGGTCGTCTGTCGCCAATTTCCTGGAATTGGACACTCATTTGATGACCCTGTCAGCGAATACATGGAGTGGAATTTCCCTTATGCTTTGGAGCCGCCCTATTTCATCTCAACTCCAGCCTGTAAGGAGGAGTTGAAGAGTGTAGTCGTTCTGATGTCACGGTTACACCATCTGCTGGTGATCATTGACAGAAGGAAGGAGATTCTATCCAGGAAGCTGCTTGAATGGCTATGGTGGAAGTTCTCTTTCACCTAGCCCATGTAAAATATTTTATTAGTTTAGGATTGTGTATAAATAAGCTCCTTGAGCATGTAGCTTTATTTTGTTACTTTTATTTTTCGGCCTGTATTTTCAGCAGCGGGATGTTTTCAGCATGACTCCATAGCCCAACAACAAGGCACTGAAGCTGCAGAATGAGTTCTTAGAGCATCACAGGGACGACTCTATCCCCCATGGAGCCAAATGTTAGCGATATTTCTTGTCATGGGCTCGAGAGCATTCGGGTCTGCAAGTTGCACGAAGTGATCAAGCGCAGCACGGGGGAATCCTTGTTTTTTCCAAGTAGCGGGTCAAGCGAGCGGGCAAAGTGTCATTGGCATCATCCACGATTGATGATCTCACGAACTTGGGAGTTCGTAGGGTGAAGGCCCAAACATTGGGTATGCCAAGTTGCGAGGACGCGAGAAGCGAGAAGGTGAATAATCGTTGGATCTGGATCGAGGAGAGTCGTTGGATCCGCACGTGGGATCGCGTATCGGGGCCTCGCAAGAAAAGGCTCGAGAATTTGGGCGCGGGGGATCGCGAGATTGCGAGGAGCCATACCCCGACAACTAGAGGCAGTGGGGGCCATAGCAGAGTCGGCGAGTGGAATACAGGTGGCATGAAGCCTCGGGATCTCGCTGTGAGAAGTCTCGAATCATTGGTGTTAGGATTCGCGAGTCGCGAAGCGCCGAGAGAATTCGGACCCGGGCCCACAAGGGTATCGGGTGAGTTCAAAGCCATCAGATCTCCGAGGGACACGTGGTGCGTGATTGGGCTCCATCGCCTCCTCGCCCCTCGCAACTTTAAAGAAGAAGAACTAGCTCCTTCCAGCTGCGAGACGCAAAGTTCCGAGAGAATCTTGGGCCCCGGCCCACAGCATCGTCGGGAGGAGTAGGAGCCGTCGGATCTAGAGGAACACGTGGTGCGCGATTGGGCTCCATCGCCTCCTCGCCCCTCACAACTTTGAAACGTAAAGATTAACTCTTCCAAGTTGCGGGTCGCGAGGTGCCGAGAAGATCTCAGCCGTTTATCAAAAAGGGACACGAGGTGCGCGATTAGGCTACTCGCCTCCTCGCCCCTCGCAACTTTGAAGCTTAAGGATTAACTCTTTCCATATGTGAAATGTCGTAAGCGCCTTTGAAGATAGGCACAGGGTCACAGCCCGTGGTCACTTGGGGGTGATAGAAAGAACTGCGCGAGGGGTTGAAGCGCCGGATTTGACTGCAGAAGGGATCACTGTGTTCTCCAGGTGCCAGTTCAACTTGTTCTCAATCCTAGTGCCTGCTCGGAGTGAATGAAGACGAGAGAGGGTGGTTGAAACCTCGCCTCACTCATTAACTGCAAGGGATGGAGGGTCTGGGGAACCATCTTCTCGAGGAAGTCCTGTGCATCGATTTTCTCAAAGATGTCATGCCGAAGTCCTTAGCTCGACAGAGAAGTCTACGCACGCTAGTCCAACACTTAATGGATCAACTACCCTCTTTGCAGGGGCCATGCGTAATTAAGATGGCGCTTAAAGGAAGATATCAGTACGAGTTTGACTGAGGAGACATCAAGTTGCGAGTCACTGGGCACGCCTCTGTTAAGCGATTTTTCCTGAGTATATAGGTTCAGTTGTTGTATTTTGTAAAGTATCGATGGTTGAGCAGAGCTCCCGGTTGTAAAGTTTTAATGAAGCACTGTTATTATGGTTATGTGTGAACTTTTGAGACTTCTTGCCTTATGAATGCCAGTTTCTTTCATGTCTTTGTTTACACTATGTTAGAGCAACTCGGAATTGGAGGATCCAGTCGAGCTGTAGCTATTATAGGATGATGTTGTAATGGATCATTGTAATAGTTGCGCTGTCTCTAATCAGTTCTTGTGATTTCCCCAGCGTTGAGTGACTTGGAATTGGAGGATCCAGTCAAGTCCACCCTCAGTTCCTTGAGACCCTGAACCAAGCGGATCTTGCATTCAGAGTCTTTCTTCTGTAAACGATCAAAAGCCTGTTTCCCAAAGTCGTTTGTTCACCTTTCTCACTAAGTCTTCCACCTGTTCACATTTTAATCAACCCACTGGCTGAAGTTAGGATTCCAGACCTCCTTTGTTCTTTACATACCGGACCCAGTCCCTGAATTAGAATGATATTTCCTTGAGTGTTTACCTCCATTTGCTCATCCTTTTAAACAAATCGTGACATAAAAAACTAATGGGTGTCGGGCTCTACTCCTGCAAGCAATCCAGGAGTGACTTCCGACGCTAACAGCTAGAGAACACTTCTTTTGAAGTATACACTAGAGCCCTACCTTTGTAGCACTCTAGTAGCATTACTTCATTTGCTTCATACATTTTACTTCAAATTTAATCTAAGGAAGAAGGAAATTGCTAGGGCCTAAGGTTACTTACTTTCTAGCAATCTTTCCTTCTAGGGTTTAGACATTGAGGCCTTAGGTTACTGTTATCACACAGTTTGTAGTTAGGGTAAAAGATGGATGAAGAAGGGCAAACTAGCGTAACTAAGACTATCCCTCCATTGTCACCTCAATGGGATAACTCTTTCTGTTTAGGGAGGTAAGGCCCAGGGGAGACGTCCCCGATGACCTGGGGTTTTGAGAAGGCAAAGGCTTCTGGCTAAGCAATATTATTCCCCCGCAAAAGTCACCACTGATCAGAAAGTCTCGACTAACCAGCCAATAAAGATAAGTAATAACCGTAAATAGTAACCAAGAAGTGTACCTTCCCGAGACAAAGCAACAAAGAAACTATGCATATGCAAGATCACTTGCTTGGTTAGTACTTCATATAATTATCGATTTCTGATATAAATAAATTGACAACGATATGGATGAAGTAAATCAATGATGTAAACTATCAATGATTATGATATATCACTTCACCATAAAGGGTAAAGGCACTTCACAATTATCAATGTCAATCAATGTAAAAATATTAATGCTAGAAGAAACACTTTAGCCAATCATTCAACTGCTTTAAAGACAAATAAATGTTGCAATGTATAAGTATAAAACAAGTGGATTATGGCAGCAATAGAGTTAGTAATTGTTAGTCTAAAAGGCTAGGGTTAGTAAGAGTTAAAGGTTGTTCAAAGTTTAAATGTGTGTGTGATCAAGGTGCTCAACACATGAAGTCTTAGATCAGTGCGATATTAGGGCTAATGGAGTCAAAGATAACTGCAAATGTTGAAGGGCTAAATGATAATGAAAAGACCAAAGACAAGAGGCTTAAATGTTGAGGTGTTGCTAAGGCAAGGCCTCAACAATGAAACCCTAGGGGAGAAAGGCTCACTAAGGTGTAGAAACCTTAGGCCTCAGTGCTTTCTCCTCCTTCTTTAGCTTATTGGCAAGATAAAATCGGCTAGCTTGAGTAAGAATTTATAGGGCTAAAGATGAGAGAGTTTGAAGGTGAACTGTTGCTAAGGCAAGGCTTCATCAAGCAAACCCTAGGGAGAAACGGCTCACCAAGGTGTAGAAACCCTAGGCCTTGATGCGTTTTCCTCCTTCTTAACTCAATAACAAGGAAAAAATGGCTAGCTAGAAGAGTATGGATAGAGTGTTGCTATGGCAAGGCTCTATCTTACTTCAGCAAATCAAAATAGCTCTTAACTTGGTAGGGACATGAGACAAGGACATTAGCATGTGCTTGTCACCTAGGGTTTTAATTCAATAAATTAAAATAACAAATTGCAAGTAAATAGTAACATAACCATTCAATAAAGAAGTGTTGCAGAAATTCACTTACATAAACCATGCATTCAAGTAGCCAAACCCTAGTTGTAAACCTTCCACCAAGAAGAACTGCCAAAATAGTCCAAAAATAGTCTGCTTCAACAAGTGTGCACCAATTTTCAGCCAAAAAACCCTAAATGAGGGCACAAATTTCAGACCTCACTAATGTGTGAGATGAAAGATGATCCAAAATAAGAGAGTTTAGATCTCTTATTTATACAATACAAAGTGACCTTATTAAAATTTAGGTCACCAAAGAGCTGACAAGGCCAAAATAACAAATAATATTGTTTTACACTAAATGTTTTAAATTAAACCCTGATCAAGTAAAGAGTGAGATGTCATACCTTTTCTAGGGTGACGTTATCCCTTTCAAGGGAAAATGCAATCTCCTAGAGCAAAACGTTAGCCCTCCTTGGGCTTCTCCAATTTGCCACACGTGCCAAAACTGCCATAGTTGTCTCCCAAAACATCCATAATGTTGGATGATGTCATGGGCATCCTGGGTGACGTCATGGGCCTTCCAAGGCCAACATTCCAATGAAAAGGGCACAACCCCCCTAGGTAAGGCTCTGTCAGGGTGCTTCTGTGGAACGTCCTCCTCTTCTCCTGTGAAAACCCCTCTGTCCTATCTCTGCCCCCTGCTGGGGTCTTAGCATCCATCTAGTGGGCTCTTCAACCCCATGGAGGTCTAAACTAATCATCTCCCCATGTGTACCTGTCCAATGTGGTACCTGTCTGTTGGGTATGATCCTGCACATCAACATATACGCCCTCCATGGGCTAATAAGTCACATGGATCATAGCAATGTCAATCACATCCAATCATCAATATTATAAAACATGTGCATAAAACCCCTTTTACCCGGTCAAGTGCTCAAAGACATTATACGAATCTGCAATGCAATTTTGGAGGAAGTGACAGGGCGTCCTATTGGGCTAGTGTCCACTGGAAAAGGGATGTTTCCAGAAGATATTAAATCCAAGTCATGTAAATGGGTGAGGTGGATAAGGGATGTCCTGACAAGGGGTTCAGTGATAACAGGGAAATGAAAAGCTTACCTGTGGGTGCCTTTGTAGAAGGCAAGTTGCACCTGTCCTGGATGCAAATGTTTCCAAGCCCATTCATGCCTTTTATTCTTTATTGTTTTTTCTTCAAGAAGCTAATCAATGGACACTGCCCTGGTGTGGTGACCAGTGGTGGCAATGTTACCCACAAGCACTTTCACGAAAATGAGAAGGTTGGCTCGTTATGAGACCCCCTTTCTCTTGGCCATGCAACCAAGAGCCACTACCCTGGCGTGGTAACTAGCTGATAGTAGTGTCATACCACTAGGTGCCCATGGACCTAATAGGTTGGCTCGTGATGAGACCCCCCCACCGACACTAGAAGGGACCCACCCACCGGTAGCACCATAGCCTCCTAAGCAGGCTAACAGACAGAAACCAACGAAGGGAGGAGTCATAGCGACCCTTTCTAGTGTTCCCAGGTATGACACCCTCCGAATTAGAGGGACAACGTGCAATTGCCCTGATATATTGTGGGGCCACCCACAACTTCATTGATGCTTCATTGGTATCGAGGCAGGCACTTCAGACAGAGGAGTTTGAGGGGTTTGATGTTGCAGTAGCAGATGGCCACACAGTGGAGTGTCTAGACAGAGTTATGGACTTAGAGATAAAGCTAGGTAACTACACCATGAGAGACACATTTTATGTAGTTGACCTATCTGACATAGATGTGGTGTTGGGAGTATAGTGGTTGATCACTATGGGAAAAATCACCACCAACTACCAAACCTTGGAGATGGGGTTCAGAGACAGTGACAGGAAGAGGATTGTACTAAGGGGCATGTCGAGAGAGGCACCCAGGACAGTTTTGGCCAAGATGATGGAGAGGATCTTCAGACATGGAGAGGTAGCATATGCCGCAGAGTGCTTGATCACTACACAGAGGGATTCAGAGGGTCGACAATAGTATCAGGTAGATTTCAAGAACTTGTTGGGACGACATCAACAGGTGTTTGGTTTGATTCCACCAAGGAGACCACCTGACGGGGGGTTTGAGCACACCATTGAGTTGGAGGAGGCGGCCAAACCTATGATCACAACAACCTATCGTCATCCTAGGAGGTTCAAGGATGAGATAGATAAAGCAAGTAGGGAATTGCTAGCAATGGGACACATCGGACCTAGCAACAGTCCATTCGCTTCTTCAATTTTCTTAGTTCTAAAGAAGGATGGTACCATGAGGATGTGCATCGACTACCGGGCCTTGAACAAGAAAACCATCAAGAACTGATATCCTATCCCTCGCATCGATGAGTTGATGGATGAACTACATGGGGCATTTTTCTTCTCGAAGATTGATCTACACTCTGGATATCATTAGATCAGCATCCGAGAGCAGGACATAGAGAAGACAACATTTCGATGCCACTTCGGTCATTTTGAGTTCCTGGTTATGCCATTTGGGCTAACCAATGCACCGGCTACATTTCAGTCTTGCATGAACCACATATTCAGGGATAAGTTGAAGAAATCAGTCTTGGTATTCTTCGACGACATCTTGGTTTACATCAAGACATGGCAGGAACATATGAGGCACTTGGATGAGGTAGTCAACATCATGAAGGCACAGTCACTATACGCCAAAGAGTCCAGTGTGAATTCGATATGACATAACTACTTTACTTGGGCCACATTATCAGTGCGTAGGGGGTACAAGTGCACCAGGAGAAGATCAGGGCCATTCTGGATTGGCCAACGCCCAGGAATGTGACAGAGCTGAGGAGCTTCTTTGGGATATGCAACTATTACAGGCGATTTGTCAGGGGATTTTCTCAGCTTGGAGCACCACTTACAGATCTCACCAAACAGGGTCCTTCATCTAGACCGACGAGTCACATAAATCCTTTGATCACATGAAGGAAGTCATGGGCACATGTCCAGTGTTAGCATTACTAGACTTCACTTTACCATTTGTATTAGAGTGTGATGCGTCCGGTGAGGGCATCGGGGCAGTTTTGATGCAGGGAGGACACCCCATTATGTTCGAGAGAAGGAAACTCAGTCATCCCGAGAGGCTGTACTCTATTTATGACAAGGAAATGCTGGCAATCATGCATGCCTTGACCAAATTCAGACAATATTTGGTGGGCAACAAATTCGTGGTCAAAATAGATCATAACAGCTTAAAGTATTTCCTTGAGCATAAGGATCTTAGTGAGCGCCAACATAAATGGGTGACGAAGGTACATGCCTTCAATTTCAACATAGAGTATCTCAAGGGGAAGAAGAACATTGTGGTCGATGCACTTTTTAGGAGACTTGCAACATGTTCTTTGATGGAGGTTTCAATGGATTGGAAATCCCATTTGTTAGTGGAATATTCCAAGGACAAGTTCGCTTGTGAGGTTTTGGATGGATAGGTTCAGGATAACATGTACAGGGTCATTGACGATGTCATATTCTACAAGGACAGAGTCTACTTAGTGCCAGGCTCAGGGCTCAAGAAGAAGATCTTAGCTGCAGTTCATGATTCGCCACTGGCAGGCCATCAAGGGTTTTTCAAAACCTACAGACAGATCATAGAGAGGTTCTCATGGAAGGGCCTCAAGCAGGATGTTATGAGGTACATCAGTGAGTGTGTGACTTGTCAACATAACAAGTCAGAGCATACACTTCCAGCATGACTACTTCAACCACTTCCCATTCCGGAGCAGAAATGGGAGAGCATATCGATGGACTTCATCACAGGCCTACCCAAGGTTCAGGGTAAGCACTGCATGTTAAATTTTTGAATACTAGACTAACTACAGTAAATAACTAGGATCTCAAGAAGATTAACCAAGCACAAATTACAAAACAGAATTATGGGTCTGCTCGTTTTTCCATAGGCAATGCTCTTTCATTTCCACCCAACCATAGGCATCCTCAAGTGCTACCCCCGAGAAGAGCATAGTAGTTATCCTGGGAAACCCTTCAACACAAGGGAAGAAAACCCAACACCTTTTCTTATAGAGAAGATTAATGCAAATACAATATAACCATGAACTAGTTATATCTAGTAAAGTAAACCAACAAGAAAGAATCCTGGATAACAAGTACTTATCTTTTCTGCTCAAATGTGTACTCTAGAACTCCCAAGAAGATAACTATGTTGGTGTCCAATGATGGCTCAGATCACTATCTCAGACTGTCATATATCAGCCTCTTATATCTGTCACTTTGTTGCCTTAAGACTACTATTATAGGTGTGCCCAATCTGTTGTTCAAGCACAAATATATATGTTTTCTAAACACTATCTACAGGTGTGACTAAATGTTGTTCAAGCACAGAGATATGTGTTGCTACAGGTGCACCTAGATTTGCCTCAGACTTTCCTTTTCGCTACCTCAAAATAGGCTCCTTTGTTGCCTCACAATGTGCCCCTTCGCTACCTCAGAAAGTGCCCCTTTGCTGCCTCAGAATGTGTCCCTTTGCTGCCTCAGAAAGTGCCCCTTTGTTGCAGCTACTACAGAGATATATCAGATCAAAATGTTGTGTCAAATGAGAAGGGAATCACCCTTTATTTATACTAATCTGCCAGTGAACTTTTCCAATGGGGCCGACTTGTCCATTCTGGAAAAAATATAATTTCCCATTATAATTTCCCTGTGGGTCAACTTCTCTTTTGGAGCAATATAATTTTACTTTATTATTCTCTATGGAGCCAACTTCTTCATTGGGATCTTTCTTGACTTCTTTGGCATCTTCATCTATAAGAAAGGGTTATGCAGAAGGTGAATATCTCTTGCAGCTACCAGAAACATCAACACTGCATCTATGTGGTGGTCGACAGATTGACCAAGTTTTCTCACTTCTATGCCATACCAACAGATTACAACGCAGTTCAGGTGGACAAGTTATTCTTCAAGGAAGTCTTCCGGCTCCATGGGTTGTCGAGGAACATCATCAGTGACTAGGACAGTCGGTTTATTGGTACTTTCTAGAGGGAGTTGTTCAGATTGGTGGGGACATAGTTGACACCCAACACCAACTATCACCCTCAGACCGATGGGAAGACTGAGATAATCAACAAGTGGATTGAGGGGTATTTGAGAAACTATGTAAATGGACAGTAGAGAACATGGGTCAGGTGGGTACATCTAGGAGACCATTGCTACAACACCACCTTCCACATGTCCATTGGCATGACACCCTTCCGAGCATTGTACGGTTATGATGCTCCCACTTTGATAGACTTGGTTTTCGGGGAGAGAAGAGCTCCCAAAGCCAAGGAATGTATCACCAAGAGTCAGAGATTCTCAAGTTGCTAAAAGAGAACCTATAGACAGCGCAGAATCAACAAAAGATGAGTGTGAACAGGCACAGGATATAGTGCATCTTTGAGGTTGAGGACTTGGTTTTCCTGAGACTCCAACCCTACAAACAATCATCTCTAAAGAAGAGTGGGGCCGCGAAGTTCAAGCCTAAATTCTATGGACCTTACAGGATCATGCATCAGATAAGCAAGGTTGCTTATGAGCTAAAGCTTCCAGAAGGGAGCCAGATTCATAACGTGTTCCACGTGTTTTGCCTCAAGAAGACTGTGGGACAATTCATCAGCACATTAGAGGAGCTTCCCCCATTGGACGAGGAGGGACAGTTGGAGTTGGTTCCGAAGGAGGTACTGGAGTTCCGAGAGCGAAAACTGAGGAGCAGTGATCAGAGAGTGTCTGATTAGATGGAGAGGGCTTCCAGTAGAGGATGCTACGTGGGAGAGAGAGGTGTTACAACACCCTGGATTGGTATTGCTTGAGGACAAGCAATCTCGGGAAAGGAGGATTGTAATGTGCCTTTCCGAATAGGAGCTCCAAAGAGGAGGATTAATAGTCTAAACAGTCCCGTTAGACTATAGCCAAGACCATACAGGGGTAAACAGGGTTACTAGAGGTCACTTCAGCCAAGGGTGTTATAATTCAAAAGTGACATTGAGCTAAAAGTGACTAAAATCGCCTTTAAGACAAAGTGAGCTAAAAATAGAATAGATGAGCTACAAATAGGTCAATAGTGAATTAGGGTTTCGGGAAGCTATAAGAAAAGGTAAAGCGACCTAATTGATCATTATGAGGAATTTGACTTGTCAGTTGACGAGAGAGGCACATCTCATGAGAGAGCTTGTGGATTCCAGGAGGAAGACACCCAGAGGTTGATTTCGGTGTTGAGAGACACACCCTAGTCACTGGAAAGATCACCCAGATCTTTCATCGTACTTCAACAGTAGTTATCCAGTTGCAGCAGTGAGGGCACACTTGTCCAGGGAGAGGGCGCAGCTTCTGAGCATCAGTTGGGTCAACTTGTCCCATCCAAGGAGAATCCAGGGATTCCCCTCCTACCCAGTTGAGAGGAGAGAAAGATGCTTCTATTGCATGATTTCTCGTCATATTCCAAGAGAGAAATCATCTTGGGCGCATTTCTCATCCATTGACGATGCGACAGTTGGGGAGGACACTTTTGGGATTCTCGAGAGATCAGATCAAATCCAAGGAAATCCTTTCGACCCAATTCAGAGGAGCCTAGGGCACTCAATTCGAGACCCTTATCAACAGATTCCGATGGGAGAATCACTAGGGCACAGTTTCCAGCAGCAGAGGAGGCACATTTCCCCAGGGGGATCCATTCGGGGTCCAGAGATATCAGTAGAGGGCCGATTGTCAGTATGTTAGTCACCCAGACTGAGTGAGAGAGTAGGGCGCACTGTTTGAGATAGTTTCCAGGCAGATCCGAGGAGTTTAGTCACTATGGAAAACTTTCCAGTCTTGCAGCAGTTGTCGTATGAGTTGTCGTAGCTTGCAACAAATCCTACAGCTCATTCATTGATCCAACAACATTCTTCTATTACTGGGTATTAATGTTTTAGTTTGCTTATTGTGTTCTGGCTAAGATCCTTTTGTCATTGATCTAGCCGAGAGATTTATTTTACTCAGCTGTATACGACATTGTGAACCGCAGAAATATCATAATATATGATTTGCAGTCTTTTGTGTCATTTACTATCTGTATGCTTATTCATATGCTGTAAACACTTATTTATCTACACATACATGCGAAAAACACCAAGCATGTTAAAACTCACAGCTTAAATGCATCTAGAAACCCCCAGTGTATCAGATCAGACAGTAGACATAGCATATTAGCAGCGTTTCCTAGACTAGTCGGATCTGGGATATTACATGGGATGTGTTGTTGATAGGAAAAGTACTTCACGTTGTTGTTTTGGATTGGGTTCGACAGTTGCGTCGGGGTTCAATCGGAAGCAAAAGTTAGTGGAACTGAGTTCTGCTGAGGCAGAGTACATGGCAGCCAGTGAGGCCATATGGCTTTGCAAGTTGTTGGTTGTTTTATTTGGTCAACAGTTGAGGCCTACTATAATTTATTGTGAAAAACAGAGTTGCATTAAACTCTCAAAAAATCTGGTTTTTCATGACAGGTCGAAACACATTGAGATCATATATCACTTCATCCAAGATTATGTTTAGAGAGGGGCAATTGAGCTCCAGTACATATCCACTGATGAGTAGGTAGCAGATATTCTCATGAAGTCTTTGGGAAGAGGCGGGTTTGTCTACTTTAGAGATAAATTGGGAGTGGTGAGTAACACCTTCCTCGGTAAGAGGGAGTGTTAAAAAGTTGTACTTCGAACAAATGTTCTCCTTATAAGCTTGGTTTCTAGCATAAAGGGAAATGTCCAAAAGTGACCCTAAGACATCAACTTTATGAGATATAAAGTTAAATTGACTTTTTGGAGCATATTGAATGAAAAGGTGACTTAAGTGACTTAAGTTGTGATAAAGTGACTTTTAATCACAACCGTAGATTTAGATGGCCTAGGATTTAATCTCAACCATTATATCTTATGTTTAGGTCATTTGCATTAAGATGAACAAAAAGAGAGTTGAAGGAGTAAGAAGCACGATTCATTCTTCATGAGCATTGAAGAGAGCAAGAGAGCGAGTTATTGCAGCAAAGGAGGCGCACTTTCCAAGACAAGAAAGGGCACACAAATCGAGGAGATTACTTCTGCATTGAATGCATCCGTACAGTACGGATTCTGGATCATACAACAGATATTTGGATAGTTCATACAGCAGGGAGGGCACACAGATTTTGAGGCATCTTTGCACAGAAATCTAGGCACATTAAATGTTGAGGATTCTGTACAACACCATACAGTAAACCCAGATTTTTGTGCACAGAATTCTAGACACTCCATACAACATTTAATGTTGTAACAACCATACAACAATATGGATTACTTGCACAGTTTTCGAGGAGCTGGTGTGGCACTGTTCTCGAGTATTGGCATGAATTTTGAGATAAGTTTGTTGTTTTAATGCTGAGTAAGATTTTTCTTTAAAAGAAAGTCATTGATGATTATGCCTTATATAGTCCTACATCCACACCTCTAACTTGGTCATCTGATCTTTATGTGAAAGAACTGTTAAAGGTAAAAGAGAGGTTGGAAGTAGTAGAAGCTAAAGAGTTGGAAAGAGATTGTACAATCCATAGAATAATAGCTGAAAACCGGGATTTAGCAGAAAACAACAAAGTTCTGAAGGAGCAAGTGTCATTGCTATAGGAAGCTCTCCGAATGGGGAAAACATAATGGCAACACATGAAAGCAGAAGTGAAAAACATGAAGAAAATTGCAGTGGAGAATACAGAGGTGATGAATGTGAAACCATCTCAGGATAAGGGGAAAGTAGTTACCCAAATAGACAACAATGAAGAGACATCAAGAGAAGAGAGGAAATGAGATTCCGCAAAACTCTCTAAAACCTGGGCTTAAATTATTAGCAATCCTGCTAAGAGGGAAGGAAAAAGAAACATTCAGGTTGACAACATGCAAGATAGAGAAAGCAAAGAAAGACATGATAGAGCAACAAACATAATTATCAAGGGGGTGAAAGATTATGGGAAAAATGAATGTATTCTTGACCTTGCAAGAGACTTCTTGAAAGACAAGCTCCAATGGCAAGGAAAAATATGTCAAGCATGGAGAGTAGGTAAGCCTAACGGTGAGAGATCCAGGCCCATAAAATTCATCATGCTCAACTTGTGTGATAAAGGGATCATTCTAAGAAGGAAGTAGTTCTTGAGGGGTTCTCAGTTTTTTCTAGAAGAAGACTTAATTGTAAGACAACAAGAGGAAAGGAGGGACGAGATGACAAAAGTTAGGGCAGCAAGAGATGAGGGAAAAAGAGCATGGATTTATAAAGGTAAAGCTGTGATAGCGCAATTTGGACCTCCT
>ML807538.1:91787-112738 GCA_009831015.1 Picea engelmannii
AAAAACATTTCATTTTAGAATGTGAGGCCCTCAAAGACAACAGGGAAAATTATGCAGGTATTTTGGCAGCTAATTCTTGGGATAATCTATTCAGCAAAGAGTTTGTTGAGAAGCTGGGAGCGATTATTGTAAAATTTCACAGGAAAAGGGCCGAATACAAAAGCCAGATGGAAAAACAATCTGTCCCATAGACTATTTTTAGCCTCGTGGACGTTAAAAATACTTTCTTTCTTTCTTTTTTTCTTTTTCTCTGAGCTCAAGAAATAATAAAGACCTCCCTCTCTCACTGGTTTTCCCCTTGAGGGTTTTTCCAGGGGCTGTTTGCCCAAAATCTCTGAGTTGTATTTTCTGTGTGTGTGCATTCATTTCTGTTCTAAGTTACAGTAAAAGACTCTGTGTTTGCTGTCATAAATTTCTGTTTATGCTATTTACATTCTCCACAGCAAGAAATGTGGGTTGGGCATTAAAAAGTGACAAATTTATTGAGACTTGAAACTGGGTTGGGGTCTGAAATTTTTCACATTTTTCACATTTACACTACAGACCTGTACTTTAAATGCATTGATTTGAGGAGATTTGAGGCCCCTTTGCATGGATTCCAAGGCAGAATTGATAAGTGTAAATCAGCATTTTAACTTGTCAGGATTTATTATATACAGATTTAACCTCTGATTTTTTACATAACAGCATGTTCTCTTCTCAATTTGGAAGAATACTATGTTTTCCACAATTATATTTTATCTCCAAAGTGCACAGGGATTCCCCCTCATGGTTGGCAGGCACCAACCCAAAGTGTAGAGGGAGCATACAATAGGTGACAGCGTACCCTTCCTAAGTTACCTTCAACCAGACAGTTTTGAGTGTTAACAAGCCCCTTCAGTTTTTTAAATCTCAATAAAAAATTAAAGAGAAAAGACAATTAAAATGCGCTTTCGACATTCAATAGCTCATTTAGTCATTAAATACAAGAAAGGTAGCTCAAATAAAGTTGTTGATCTCCTATGCAAACCCCCTACCAAGGCCCTTTCTATCTTAGATCTAAGATGTGCAGCCTACGAGGACTGGGAATCACAAAATACTACAAACCCTTACTTTGGTCCAGTGATGGAATCTATTCAATGACCCACCATCGTTAATAAAACCCCCTTACTAGACTATACAGTCTGGGATGGCTTCTTTTACAAGCTGAATCAGTTGTGCGTTCCAGATGGATCAACTCACTTTCTTCTCATCAAGGAGGCCCGCTCTTCATCTTATGAGGACATTTTGGTGTGCAGAAAACTTTGTTACACTTGCAAAGGTATTTATTTTTGCCTACCATGCAAAAACAAGTGGAAGATTACATCTAGAGATGTTCCCATTGCAGCCAAAACAAACCTGCTAGTAGGAAGCTTTGGGTTGCACCAACATTTGCCAGTGCCCTCAAGGGATTGAAAACCCATCTCCGTGGATTCTAACAATGGTCTACTGACCACTAAGTGGAAACATGATTGCATCTTTGTGGCAGTATGCAAATTTTCCAAAATAATAATTTTCATAGCATGTAACAAGTCCATTGATGATCTTATAGCTGCAACACTTTTCTTCTAGCTTGTTTGGAGCAATTTTTAACTACCATTGACCATCATTTCCGATTGCGACTTCGGATTTCTCGATCACTTTTGGAAATCCTTGTGGAAGCTTTTATGCTACTAGCTTTGGTTTTCCAATGCATTTCATCCACCAATAGATCGCCAAACCAAGGTAGCAAACAAAACTTTGGTTAAGGCTCTTCGCATCTACCACCAGCAGAACAAACTATGGGATTGGTACTTGCAGAGTTGTGCAAATGACTAGAATAAAGCCACTCAAGTCTCTACAAGGCACTCTCCTTTTGAGGCTTGATTTGGATTTCAACCTCTTGCTCCTTATGAAAGTCTAGTTGCTTTCCCAACTCCATCCACATCCCACCAACAAAAGGAGAAAGACAAAGCTTATTTTTTGTGCAGAACTTGCCCAAGATCCAAAACAGGGTTTATGACATCCTTTAGTGAACATGGCTCAGGCATAAGGCACTTCACCATCGACATTGAGTTGCTCCACATTTTCAGGTTGCTGATCGAGTTTGGCTGCATTTGAACAAGCAACACTTCAAAATCAGCAGCATCACAAGCTCAAGCCCATTTAATATGGTCCTTACAGTGTCATACAATAAATGGGTTCTAATGACTACAAGTTGGATCTCACCTCAGCTTCGCATCCATGATGTGGTGACTGTCAAACAATTGAAGTTGTATGAGCCACCTCACATGGGAGAATGTGTTCCAGTCACACATCCAAAGGCCACAATTCTAGATTTTCAGTTGCCCCTTCAAGAAGATAGTCTTCATAATGTCTTCACCATACCCAATTGGTGGCATCAAATCAACATTACTTGGTGGGCAGCAAAGAAATCCCACTCAAACCAAGTGGTTGTCCTATCCAGCATTTGAGCAGCACCTTTCCCATCTTTAACAGAAATCAAGGACAATGCCTTCTCAGCAGAAAGGAATTTATGAGGCTTAGTATAGTGAATATTTATTATATTTGCACTCTTCTAATTTGTATTTTAGTACACTTTATACTTTATTGTTATCTCTTTTGAGTGACTTGACCTAAATTGATCACTCACCGATTTTTTTTGTATTTTATTGGAGAGTTGGTCAACTTTAATCGCTCTCCCCACGATTTTGTACAACATGTGTACAGTTTAGTTAATTCTCTCTTTACTTGCATTATGCATACTTGTTTGTTTGTGTGGACTCATTTTCAATCGTCACTGTTGTGCTCATATCAACGAGGTCCACAACTTTGCTCTTCCTCAAGTCTTCTTGTGGGTCTTCTGAAAGTCCATAACCTGGCCTCTTAAGGTCTGCAACTTCGGTCTTCTGCAAGTCTTCAAGTGGGGCTTCCACATATCTGCAACATAACCCCTGCAGGATCAACAACTGTGCTCATCCACAAGTATTTCTTGCGAGGCTTTTACAGGTCTGCAACTTGGTCCATGCAGGGTCCACAATGTTGCCACTATGAAAGTATTCTTGTGAGACTTCTACAAGTCCACAACGTGGCCCCTTCAAGGTTCACAACTTACTCTTTCACAAATGTTCTTGCAGGGCTTTTGCAAGTCTGCAACCTTGCCCCTGCATGGTCCACAATTTTGCTCTTGTGCAAGTCTTCGTGTGGGGCTTCCACAAGTCCACGACCTGGCTCCTGCAACGTCCACAACATTGCTCTTCTACAAGTCCTTTTGCAGGGCCTGCGAAAGTCTACAATTGCGGGACATGCTTTCCAGACTCTCTAGGTAGATCCAATCAATGTCATAACTATTATAGTTAGATTACTGTTCTCCATGAACCGACTGAAAAGGCCTGTGGATCACGAGAGCATTGAACTTGAGAAATCCTACATCTTTCATAATTCCCAATCAGAATTTGGAAAGTATATGCACAAATTCAAAGCACACAAAAAAAGTGGAGAAATAATAATAATCTCATGCATACTCGTATAGAATCTATAGAATATTTTTTTTCCGAGTTCAAATGCATATCTACACAGAAAGAGGTAGAAGCGTTAGGTTACATCATATAGATTAAAGTTCTCTGTGTGGCTCCAGCAAAAATGATAGCTATCAGCTAGATCGCTCCAACCACAATCACCTGACATGGTGGATCATAGCAGCATTCAGCATTCCCAAATCCAATGTGGGAAGTGTGTCCTCCAATTTCATCAGACTTTCAAAGTTTAAACAAGTGAAGGGGCATATACCTCATGCACAACTTTTCCCACATAAGGTACATAAGCATGGCCTGTGCATCAACTATGCTAGGCAGGTAGCTTATGCCTTACACCTTCTTACATATACCAAGCTACACAATTTTTGTGATGATTCTTCCTGAAGAAGAGGATGGGAAAACACACAATTGGAATAAAAGTTAACTCACATGCAAGGGAGCATTCTTAGTGCATACAACACTAACTTTGTCCTTAATACTTGATGAAATGGAAGCAGCTGCCAATGCAAGATGCATTGCAATCTTTATAATTTTCCAAATGTAGCCACAAGAAACATCCACCAGTCACTGATCTGTCTGCTTTGTCACTTTACATTGGCATTTCACTGTAATTGCCTTTGAACTCAGATGTAGTGATGATAATTATCTCTAATACAAAACTGATTCTCAAGGTAAAGCAAACTCTAGTAGAAACAAAAGAAGCACACTGACTGACAAAAGAATAGCAAATGTATGGACAAGAATCGCTTTGTCAATTTGTCAAAGCTTTACCCTGCTTTGTAAAACAACAGCTAGAAATGTACCCTGCAATCTAGAAGTACTTTAATGCTTCCAAACTAATAACTTGGAGATCTCAAGAAATTTCAATATCATAGAAAATCAGGAGGATTGACAGAAGGAATCCTAACATGTTTAGACATGCTTATAGCCCTCCAAACTCTGAAGTTCGGTATCTGATTTTGATATACCAGAGGAACTCTCAAGAATTGTCAGGAGTTGCTGTGCATTGGCATCTTCATCCCATGAGAGACTACGCATGCCTGCTGCCTTACCAATCTGGGCTAGCTTCTTTTCTTCTAATACCAATTCTTTTATTTTATCGGACAGGAGGTCTATGGGAGCATTCAAATCAAGACCAAAAACTTGACCTTTCTCTGGGTCCAAAAATTCTGCAGCTCCAACTGCACCGCCTGGTCCAACATGTACAATGGAAGGGGCTTCAAATGCAGCTGCCTCAACTATAGTCATTCCAAATGCATCATAAATACAAGGATGCACATTTAATAGTGTCTGAGAATAAATATCTGCCAGCTGAGTTGGACCCATGAAACCTTCGTAAACTGCTGCATTTGGAAATGCCGTCTTTACCCTCTGTTTAATAGCCTTTGCATAATCTCCATTTCCATGAGCTCCTCCACATAGAAAAGGTAAAATGCCTTGTTTTGTCATAAAATCACTAAGAGACTCAATAATTGAAGCAAAAAGGTCTGCATTTTTCTCTTGAGAAAGGCGGACACAGCAGGAAATATACTTCCTTCCCTCCCTCCATTTCTCTGAGCTTTTCAACACTGACATAGCCAAAGACCGTATGTCTTCTCGAAGTGGAGGAAATAGGGGCCTAGGCAAAACACCAGGAGCAATGCCAAATCCAAGTTCTGTTAAGAGTATGTGAGCATCTCTAGAGCTCAGAGCAGCAACAGCAGAGGCCATTGACACAGCCTTTGATTCCATGTTCCTATAAAATTCCTTCTCCATTATGCCCTGATCACCTTTATACTCTGATATATAATATATGCGAAAATTGAGAAAAGCCATTGACCATTGATGGTTTCCTGCAGCCTCCTTTAGGCATGAGAATGCAGGAAGCGCTGACCAATCTACAACCAAGATCCATGACGGGTTGAATTCCATAACCGTTTTTACAACACTTTCAGTCATCCCATCAGCAAAGCTACGCCAAGGAGATTTCCAATCCAATCTTCCCCATAGGGATCCATCCACTGCAACATCTATTTCAAACATCCTTGATCCAATTTCTTGCATGGTTTCCTGCACGTCTTCTGCACCACTGTTTGGACTAATGGTCCTGTTTGTCGGTTTGGCACTGATTACCAATACATAGTTGCCTCTTTTGGCAAGGGACCGTGCAATGGATTGGGCATAGACACCATTGCCACTGAATGTGGACTTCTTGTACTCAAGGGTCATGAGAACAAATCTCATTGGAAACTCCTGTTTAAGGTTGCGCATTGGAACAGTGCCAGAGGGATAGAATTGACTAGAGGATAATGCTCTGAATAATATAAGTGTGAGAACTATGATTCCCCCGATCAATCTACAAAAGAACCACCGACCTACCAATCTGGCCCTTTGCACATCAGGCAGGAGGGATCTCAATGAGGCAGGCACCACACCCACTGGGTGCAATGTGCGAGGGCGCCTGCCTAGCATGCCCAAATGACAAAATCTAAAATTTGTAAGCGAACCTCTTGAGACACGGTGAACACGTGGGTGCCTAATAAACACAGAGTTAAGCTTGAACCCCAAGCTTCATCAGCATAAAATAAGAATCAAAATCCCAATAGATATGTTCTCCAATCAACCCTTCTCAGTAGCCCCTCTGTTCTAAATTCTTTATGATCGTATATAGCAATCTTTTTTGTGGGGAGGGGGGTGAAACGACAATTATTTAAGCAAACCCTTTATCCGTATTCCCTTTAGGCGATGTACGAAACTTCTGAGAAAAAGAAAACGTATTTTCAGATCACCATTTTTCTCAAAAACCGATCCCTTTTCTCAGTGCCTGGTAAGTATTTTCTTTATCCAAATCAACGCTTTTGTTAATAACCCATCTGCCCTTTTTATCATCCAAAGCAGAGTCTGGGAGCAAAAATTTCACGCTCTCTTCATTAGAGTTTCAGAGGGTGGGCATCCAGGTACAGCTCTCACAGTTTACAATTTCATACAGTGATCCCAAGAAAATGAATCTATTAATCCACATTTACTGCAACTACTCAAGTTTGAATTTCACGAGCAAACATTAAATTCTATCAGATTCGGCATCAATCAGCAGAGTGAAGAGATGTACAAACAAACTGATTAGATTAGTAGGTCATTCCCAGCAGACCTAATAGACATTTACTTGTGTTTATGTTTCTGTAATTCTCAATGTGAACAGAACCCAAATAACCAAATTTAAGAAGAATGAATTTACACGTATGTGATACCTGTAAATGAAATTAATGGCAAATCTTCTCGGAAGGGTGCTAATACATATAGTCAAAAAGACATCTCGTACATGCTTTATCCAGCTTTAGTAACAGGCAGGCGACTCGCCTAGCTGGCTTAGGTGATCGTTTGTTTGTTTTCTGAACCATGATGTTTATACAAAAAATTTCAATGCAAGGTAGGTTTTCGAGTAAATATAGGCAATTAGTTTTTTTGGCTGCGTAAGTTCTTATTAATTGTTTTTCTAACCAGCTGAGATCTGTTAAACTCGAATCTATCTAAATGTTTTTTTTAACCATCTGAGATATGTTAAACTTGTTAAACTTGAATCTATCAATCAGTTAGAGGGTCATTTGTTTTGGTTTTGTTTAATTGTTCTAAGTTTTGGAGATCCAAGATCATTTGTTGGGCATTCTTTTTTATTATTTTTTATTTTTATTTGTTTTTGTGAAATCCATTTTATATTTATTATTATTTTTTTAATAACTTTATTTTTATTAATCAAGAGTAACTCATCATCTAATGTCACAACATCTCCCTATACTGGGTTGTAGAGCACCTCCATACTGTAAGTGTAATAAAATTTTGTGGAATTCCTTTTCTTTCGGGATTGGACTAGATTTGACCATGTGATTTATGGTTTTTGGTTGATAACATGCTTTATCAAACTTCATCTGATTTGACCTTACCTTGTGATCTATAGCCTCTTTATGAATAATATGCTTTTTCAAACTCAACTATATTTCAACTTATGATATGTGGTTTACTAGTTAACAACATGTCATTGAGACTCGACAAGATTTGAATCTATGATTTATGGTTTCCCCATTGACAACATGCCTTGGGTGGATGGTTCCACTAATTGCACTAATCCTTGGAACTTAAATTTGTATTTGTTGAGTTAAATACTAAATGTCTTGTATTGCCATTGCCTCTCAAGGCTAGGGACATTGTGGTTAGGCAAACTCGAGGTTGTTTATCGTGGTTATTGCTTTGTGCTTTTTTATATTGTAGATAAAGGCCAAGTGTGTTGAAGTGTTGTCCATTACATACACAAGTTTAGGTGTTGTATTGTATGACAAAAATTCCGTTAAAATGATGGTAATCTTAACATGTGGTCATTTATAGCTAAGCACCCTCTTCATTGTATTTTTTCATATATTTGACTATGTCGGCCTAGTCAACCTCTTTGGGTGTGTGCCCTTGTTTTGTGGGCCCATAACCCCCTGTTGAAGGCATGCCTTCCTTCTTGAAGAGACGCGTCACTTAAGTTGTGTATAAATACAAACTCAAGCTGTCATTTGTATCATCTTGACATATTGATTCACAGTGATTGATTATTTAGCCTACTCGCTCCACACCTTGTGTTCTACTTGTTCATGGCTTCATCTTCTCTTCACGAGACAAGATGGACTACTTCTTCCTTACACACATGGCAATGTACTTTACAGTTCGAGTTGTACTAAATTCAGAGGATGATACTCTTGGTATTGGCTCCACCTTATTTGGAGATATTTTTCATATTCTAGGGATTGGTACTTATATATTGGATATTGCAGTTGGTGACATGAGACTTACTCCTCAATGTTCGATAATGATTCACAATGACTCTAACTAGTTGATCTAGGATCTTTTCATCGATGACATTACATAAATTGCATTAAGAGTATGAATCAAAGCCTATGTGTAACATTAATTAAAGAAGGAAGAAATATGGAGAAAAGAAGAGAAAGGAGACAATAACACAATAGCTTGATAACAGAGTTCGTCCAACATGGACTATGTCTTTGGGCCTTGCTTCAAAGTGGAGAGGCTTTATATTATTCTTAGCAATAAAATTGGCATAAATACATCATTATACCTCAAGTTTGAAAAATGGCCTTCTGATTTATTGCCCAGATGCAAAAATGGACATCATTGATGGAATCGTGGCGAGAAAACGTGCAAAAATGACTATCAAATCATGAAATTATGACACTGCTCATCCCAGGCCCCTCCTAGGCTTTTCGCCTCGCAAAGCATCTCGACAGTCTGCAATTATTACTCTTGTACCTACATCGTAAATCGTGCACAAACTGTACTTGGGCATGGACCCCCAATGCTGGCAAAAACCCGACCTTAAATTAAATTACTTGGGCCAACTTACCAATCTCCATCACTTGGTTCGTTGGCAACTTGGGTTATATTAAGTATTTGGTTGGGAGAGGTCTCGGGGTCAAGCCCGTGGGCCTCCCCTTTTGGTACCCGTTATAACCAATATTTAAAATATATAACAAGTTCGTTGGGGGTCAGTTCAACCACACAATTTATATGGTGTATAACCCATATATATACAACATATTAACCTCCTGCCAGTTTTGTTGACATGACTCCTACATGGAGCTTCTAGGGATAGACCTCATTAATGCCTTGTCAAGATTTTACTGTCGAAAATAGGACAGGTGGTTGTCGGATTATGTGGGAGCGCCAGATATGGGGGTTGTTGGTTGGGATATGAGGATATGGCTGGATATGGGGGCTATCGATCGGTCATGTGGCCATTTTTATATTTATTTATTTTTGGTCATTTCCTAGCCCTCATTAGGCATTTTCGAGGTACCACGTGGCACCCACTGATTAGACCACGCGACACCCTGCCATTTGTTGAGTCTACCCAGTTACCTACCACCTGTGCCCAGTCATTGTATTGAAGTAAGTGTCATTTGTCCGACTATGAAGCGGCCACGTCTCTCGTTGTTGGGATGCCACGTGGCGGCCTTTAGGTGGTGCCATGTGGCGTCACCTAGGGGTGCCATGTGGCACTTGCCAATTGGTCCAAGTGGCCACCAAAAACACCAAATCTGCATGCCACGTGGCGGCCCTTGGAGATGCCACGTCAGTATGACAACATGTTGATGCCATCTATGCACAATTAGTTGTTGATGTCAGTAGTACAGATGATGATGTCACCCTTTGACTTTGACTAGGTTGACCAAAACTTTGACTGGCCATAACTTCTTCGTTCAGACTTCGTTTGAGGTGTTGTTTGTTTCGTTGGAAAGCTTGCGACAAGCACTTCGACTTAGCATTTTTTTTGCTGAGATTTGAGGACTTTGAAATTTTTGCCCTTTTAGATCCCCCTGGATCACTAGTTTATGGTTGTTTCTTTGCAAAGGGAGTCTCCTCTGAACTCCTTTGATGTAGTTTGCATTCATAAGGATCTTTAGGATTTGTCCCACTCTACATAATTCTATGAATGATTCTCATTGTATTTCAATGGATTAGTGTGATTGTGTGGGTGTCTATCCTTTACATGATGATATTTGTCCTTATGGGACATCCTATATGCAACACACTTCAATGTCTCCTTCTTTTAGAGCTCTACTAGAGACCCCCTTTGCTTAGTTGTAGAAACTTATTAGTGTTGGTACTATGGTGTTTTGGAGAGGTTTTATCTTCAAATAGCCTATGTTCAACATTACGAGGGGAAGGTGTTATCTGATGCTTTCTCTTGTTGGCCTCCTATCAATTTTCAGGGACGATGTTGTGCATAAGGTTGACCCTATATTGAGATGGGTTTTCATTAGCCCTATCACTTCTTTATTTCAGTGACGATAAACCATCTTTTCAAGTTGGTTATCCACACCCCAACTCTCATTTATATTTCAATTGCCTATATTGTATATTTTGGCCATGACCACTCTTTGTGAGGAACTATATATTTATAACCCCACTTTCATCTTATATTTGACCTTCTTTCTAACCTACTCTTTATAGCATTTTCACTCAACACTCTTAGCCTTTAGATAGGTAGCCACAAACAAGGATACCAAATTCTATCCCTCGAAGGCAATTTCTCCATAATACCAACAGGGTAAACCTCTTAGGGATGAACAAAACTAAATGAAATGCATCCACAATGAGAATTAAAAGAATGCAATGGATTAAACTAGATTGGATTCATGGAATTTCTTAGCATTTTATCATGGTATTTGGAAAAGTGAAAAAAAGAGGGAATTAATTATTTAATTAATGGGTGCCATGTTTGTTTGAATCAACATGTCCCTTCATGAAGGGCTTTGATAAAGTCTAAAAAGAGAAAGTATTTGGGTGAAAAATTTAATAACATTTGAAGAAGTGGATGAATAAAGATTGAATATCATTCCAAAAGGGAAGAGTTGCAAAATCAGTTTTAGGTTAGCTTACATTTTCGTGATAACTTATTTTATGGAACATTTCAGACTGTGAAATTTTGAGGAGACAGATGTGAGATCTCTAGGTACACGTGGTCAAAATTTTAGACATTGGTTCACTATAATTTGTGAGATATGTTATGTGGAAGTTAAGGTTCAGGAATGCTCCTGAAATCAGTTTCAAACATGTTAGTTTGTCATTTTCGCTATAACTTATTTTATGGGATGTTTCAAAACATGAAATTTTGAGTAGGTGTGTAATGTTCCCCAACTTAACCAAGGAGCATTACTTGTTGAAAATACACATAAAATTGAAAATTTTCTAGTGATTCATTTCTTGTAGCTTACTAGCCACAATTAATACAAAAAATTAGCTAGATTTTGATTCCCATAATTAAATGCATCTGCATCATTCTAAATGAACATGAATGTAGCTAATAAATCATCTATAACAACACATAAAACCATTCTCATTCACAAAGTAAAATGCATAGCCATAAGGCTCATAAGAAAACTCAGATAATAAATAAACACTTATCTTTAAAAGAAAGATTGTGCAACCAACTGCTTTGGAAGAACGTTCCACCCAACCATAGACTTATTGTTATAGGTCTCAATAGCAAGTCACCCCCGAGCTAGGGCTAAGAATCCACAAAAGAAGGGTGCCTCTCACAGTCCACACACAACTCAATATCTCACAAGCCATTGGTATTATCCTACAACTATCCTGAATTTCCTCCAGATCTCTTCTTCTTGACCTTCCCAACCCAAGGAATGTACCCCTTCACTACTCTCATTCCATCGGGTGTCCCATTCGTTTATCAGGGTCTCTCTGGCACATGTAACCAAGAATGTCTCTGTTGGGAACTCAAGGGAACTCACTACCAAGAAACTACCAACAAACAATAACAAACACTTGCTAATATAGTGCAACTCCCACAAGAGTTCACTCTTCAGGCATGACAACCTGACTCTTCAATCCTCGGCTCCAAAATGCTCCAAGAACATGTTGGCAGCCACACATGATTTTCGATACTTATCACGATCAAAAGAGACTGTACCTTTCTATAGTTGCCATCACTTTCTATTTGTAAATGTTTATGTTTCTGAGTTTCGAGGCGATGATTGGGTTAAGTTTACCTTATTGAGTTTTTTCGTTTGCATTTTTGTTTGTTTTATTTTTAATTCATTACTATAAGCATGAATTTAAACATAAAACTTGGCTTGGTTTCATAATCTTTTACCTTAGAAATATCATTTTAGAAGGCACCCATGCATGGTTTAAACTCAAGACTTATGAACTTATTTATTAATACACTATCGAAATCTTTATTGATTGTGGGTCATGTGACTTCATTGGTTCTACAGTTTATTGTTGATTTAATTCATGAATTATTTGAATGCACAAAAACGTTGGTTAACAACTGATATAATTTCATGAGTGAATTTGTCATATCAACATTCATATCAATTGGTACATGCATGTTGTACCTACTTTTTCAATTCACCTTACTAGCCTGAAATATTAATGAGATCATTCATTATGCGTATGGGGTTTTGTACTGTGGAGGGTTTGGCACTCATTGTGAGAAATGGTTTGTAGTTTTACGAGCCCTCTATTTTCATTTTCCCCAACCCTTATGTTCGAGTTATGACAGTCCCCAAACCTTGCATTTTTCGTGCCATCACAGTTTTCTTAGACCTGTCTCTACTGCTCGTTCGTTGGAAACCTAAACCTATCCCTTGTGATATCTGTTGTATCCTTGTCACCGTGGTAATGGCACTCGTGGTTCATATCGAGCTGAACGGATGCCAATCTCTGCTATCCCATGATGACGCTATTGATGACCTGAAGGTTCATGGATGGGATGTGTTCCTCAAGAAGTTCGAAGGCTATAATCTCCAGGTTGCAAAAGATTTTGCACAAACTATTGACAGTTTTAGGGCTAAGGTCGGTGATGTACAGTTGGAATTAACAGAAGATTTCATGAGCAGGGCGACATGACTCTCTTTAAAAGGCAAGAGGTGGTTTAAGAACGCTAAAATAGAGGATGTCCCATGGAGTTTATTCATGGTTTCCCACAAATCCACTTGATGTACAAAAGGTATTCCCATTGCTTTGCTAAAACCTTGATGGCACAGTCTCCTTTTAATTCTGAAATAGTTTGTCACTTGTGAAGGTCGGTATGGGATGGTTTTTCTGCATCACATTCGGTTGCTTATGATTTTCATAGGGTTTGAGTTGAATATACCATTTTACCTGCAAATGAGCCTTTACAAAATGTCTAAGTGCTATAAGCGACAAGGTATGAATTCCCTGTCGAGTCGGTTTCATCACATACTCGTTAAAATATTATTGGTTGCTCACCTATCGCAAGTTGGTGACAGCTAGGAAGGTTTCTTGAGTCGAAATGGCTTCACCCAGGTCGACGATACAATCAACCCCCATATAATTGTAAACCCTAATTTGGACAGAACAGTCACTGAAAGCCAAGTCGTCAATTCACTTGATGGCTTAGAATTTATTGAACCAGTTTTTGTTGTTGATGAAACCCTTGTGGATAAGGAATTACCATGTAGTTTTTCACCTAGAAGATCTTTGGAACAAGTAATTATCGAATTAAAAGAAAAGGTTCATCCTGTGACTATGAACGACTCTAACTTAAGCGATAATGATAAATCCGTTGTGAAGCTTTTACGTAAGGGAAAGAAGCCACAAAACACAGATTTAAATTTTAGGAATAAGAATGTTGTTCGTTTGATTTCTAGAAAACTAAGAAATTGAAAGAGTAATCATCTGAGCTCGATCAATCCGATCGAGATCGATGATCAGTGTTCAGATCAAGAGATAGACGATTTCTCGGCTCGTGAAGACCCAAAAAACCAGTTCCCCAGGAAAGAGGTTGTTACCTAGGTTGAAAAGTATGACTTCATGTCTAATTTACACCCTTGTCTCAAGGGAAAATAAGGTTTTTCAGGTATTGGTCATGACTTGGAACAAACCACAGTGACACATGAAGCACCCATTGTCGACTATGTTCCACGTCAGTCTACCATTACCCCAGTGCACTGTGTTAGTTGCCTCGACTAGATAGAGCGTTATTATAGAGATATTTCGCTCTTATAGGCTCAAGTGAAATGCTTGGCTACTTGGAATACCCTATTGGAACAAGATAATTTTGACTTGAAGGCACACACAGAGAGGAAAAGCAAAAGATTCAAGAAGTCCGGGAATATCATAATAAAAAACACAACCAGTTTCAAAGCCATTATAAATTCCAAACTATTAGATCATGCTTTTACTAATTTCTAATGGTAAAACGATTTTGTTTTTATTTTATTCCATTTTGTTATAAAAAATCGAAATAGATAGATTTAATTTGATTTCATTTGCTATTAATAAGACTAGCTACATAATCTATGATTCCGTAGCCAACTCTTTTGAATAATAATTAGTATCATTATCTGAATATCAAATCGGTTTTGTTATCTACAGGAAATGGATGATTATGATGTTGATTGCATGGAGCAAACACCTTTAATTATACACTTAATTATTCAATTAGTTTTTGCCTCTTTATGTTTATAAAACTTTGGTTTATTTTTGACAAACCAACTCATGCATGAGTGGTTTTTAGTTTCACTATTTTTGTAATATTCTCTGATTTTTGTGGATTCAACTCTATCTTGTATGATAAGAGCATTTGAATTAGTTTAAATTATGTTCACTCTTAGTAGTAAAGGACATCTTTGGTTTGGACATATTATGGATATATGACTTTCAACACTGATATGGACAAGATGTTCGCTCCTTGGCTTTAGACAGGCGTGGCTCTTACCCATTATGTTTTGCCTTTATCTTATGGAATGTTAATACATTATACAACTTTAGTCTTATCATCGTATGATATTTCATATTATTTCAACACTTTAATTCTGTCTATAATTTACTGTCCTATATTACATTTGTGATCAATATTTCATTTAAATATTGTGGATTTATGTTGGATATTGGATGATGTATTACATGAATGCTTTGTATTAAGTTTCTTTTATTATAAGTGTTCATCATTATAAGATCATCATACCTGTATATTTATTTGGTAACTGTTATAGTCTTGTTCCAAAACACCTTTGAGTTTGTTCTGGGAATGCTGACACCATTTTATTACAGGTTTTCCTTATAGGAAGGACAACTAAGAGCTTGAATTGCACATGGACATAGACTTAGTTTAGTTGATTAATCACAGGTTAGTTTATTCGTATTTTTGTTCTTTAGTTAGTTTATTCATCAATGAAATAAGAATAGCTTCAATTAGCTTTGTCTGTTAATCTGTTTTTATTTCAATTGTGTTTGAATTAGTATTCTTTAGTGTTTTTTTTTTTAATAAAATGTATGTGCTTTTTTTATCTACTTCATAAACACTTCCAAAAAACATCTATTTCGCAATATATCTAGTAAATCTCGCAAAATTGTATATACATTGTTTATAATCACAAGCACATAGTCATCTTCCTTTTGTGATATTTGTAATTATTAAATTTATATCCTTAGTATTATAGCTTTTTAGATTAGTTTCCTTTCTTTTGTTATTTTTAGGACTTTAGTTGGCCAATGGAGCCATTAAACTCGTCAGGTCATTTCACTCCAAACGACTTGGGTTATTTAGACAATCCTGGTTCGGATTTGACCTTCCAGTTGATGGTGTGTCATTTATGCCCATCAACAAATGGCGCTAGAAGGAGGAACTGCATTAAATTGATGGCACATGGAGGTCGCAAGACTCATCCCCCACACACTCGCACTCATGTCGTAACGCGTAGTCGCTCAGACAATAACGTTACACTTGAAACATCAACTACCTCAAATGATAACCCTAAGATTTCCGTTGAACCAGTGATACTAGTTCCTCAAGGGGCCAACGCCCAAGAAATTGTTCGTCAATCACTCATAAGAACGCATAGTGCCTTAGCCCGTATGAAACAACTTGGTAGGCCACTTAATCAACCCCTTGATTTCATGGATATCCAAGAACAAATTCAAGGCATTGGTCTGCCCCAAAACCCTTTAGGTGGAAATACTACCAATCATACTGAAACACCCATCCTTGGAGTATGAGGACTCGATATTCCACCATCTCCACCTGATTCTTCTCCATCCTCTTCAGGAGGAGAGTCTTCATACGAAGGCAACTCTTCATCAGAACCATCTCAGCCTTCGACACCACCAACTCCCATGGAAAACCAAAATAATCATGCCAGACCTTGGCTCGATCAAGATGTCGTGGCCACACCTGGACCCCAACACCCATTACCTAAGCATCTGGAGAAATGGATGCCTAAATTCAATCCAGATTCAAAGCAATCAACTGAGGATCACATCAAGAAATTTATGTTGGCCATTAGACTCCGAAATGTTGAACACGAGGATGTAGTATGCATATTATTTCCTTATACATTTGAGGGAAATGCCTCCACATGGTATTTCGCTCAACAACCCTAGACCATCGTCTGTTGGGACAAGTTCAAAACTTGTTTCTTGGAAAAATTTGGAGATGATAAATCTTTGGAAGTCTTGGTTATGTAACTCTCCAGCTTAAAAATGAATCCTAAGGAAAAAGTAAAGGACTTTAATCAAAGATTTTTGACGTTAAAGAACAAAATCCTTGCAGATTCGATGCTCGCTGAAAGTTTAATTGTTGCATATTATGACAAAGACTTGCACAATAACATAGCCATATGGGTCAAAAGGTCTAAAAAAAACACTTTGTTAGAAGCCTTTGAGGAGGCAAGTCAAATTGAGAAAGATATATTGAGCTTAAAAGATAATCTTAATAGTGAAGTTGAAACATTTCCGTCCTCCAAAAGGAAAATAGAAATTCTCACTAGGCCTCCTCAAACTAAGAATCAACAAGAAACTTTAGACTTAGAGAGCTTGCATAAAGCTTTCCAAAAACTGTCCAATCAGGTCGTTGAATTGAAAAGATCAGCTGATGAGGCATCCATAAGCAAAAAAAGTTTCAAACCTCCTTTCAGAAAGCCTTTCCCTCCCAATCGACCAAACCCGACCATAGAAGGTCTAAATTTCGAAAGTTTACAGTATGCTTTGCAAACTGTCTTAGAAGCACATGATAATTTTGCTTCTCTTCCTCCTGAAAATTCTAACGATGCAGTTGAGGAAGAGGTACCATAAGAGGAGGATTCATCTCCTCCTGTTTTTGGTCACTTATCGGACAATATATTCCAAGCGAATTTCGAAATTGTCCACCCCTACAACACAAGAAGAAAAATGCAAAACAAACCCCCATCTGAATTAAGAAAAAATGCGTTTCTGAGACAGTCAAAGCAAACTGAAATTAAACAAAGCTTAGCAGCCCCGGTTTTAGAATACGATTTAATTGAAGATCTGAAAAAAATTGAGGGCTAATATTTATGTATTTGAACTGCTGAAATTTCTCCTTATTTTGCAGAAAATGCTTCAAAGCATCGTTGAAAACAACAAAAATAAATAACATAGTAGCAAGAAATCAACAGAAATTGATTCAAATGCAGCTAAAAATGTCCCAACTAAAAAGACATCTAAACCTCCAGACAAAAGGGACTTAGCAGAAAAAACTGTAACAAATGTAGATAGAACTGTTTTAGGGACAACAACAAAAAATCAACAGAATTCTGTTATAAATACTCAGAAAAATGTCCCGCCTTTTTTGTTAACATTTGAAATTTTTAATAGGAATGTACATAATTGTATGGTCGATTCCGGTGCATCATCTAATGTGATGCCTCTATCTGTATGCCAAAAAATTAATGTAGAAGTTAAGCCTTTTGATCTCAAAATCATTTAGCTAGATCGAACAAACATTAAAGTAATTGGTGAGCTTAAGAATGTGTTGATTAGACTATCATCCAATCCTAAATTTCATCAAATAATTGACATTATCGTTGTTGATATCCCTGAAGTTTATGGCATGTTTTTAAGCAAGGATTGGTCAAAATAGTTGCACGGTTACTTTGCCATAGATTGGTCTCACTTGTGGCTGCCTGAAAATGGACAACCCAATAAAATCAGGATAAATAGAGAACGTTATCTTAAACATACTGTAACAGATCTGAATGATACAAATGAGCCTTTCATTACATCTGCAAATCCATTTGAAACACATGGAATGAATACCTTCTTTGATAATTTCATGATCGAAATCTCTTCTATCATTGATCCGGGGCAACAATCTAAAGTTATAACCTATACTCAGACACCAGCTTTGTCGATTATGCCAAGTACTGTTGAAGACACACAGATCCGGTCCTTATACTTTGACGGATCCAAATCCAAAGAAGGGGTGGGTGTTGGTTGTGTACTCATCGATCCTGCAGGTAATAAGACTTTTATAGCTTGTCAGTTAGAGTTCGAATGTACTAATAAAAGGGTCGAGTACGAAGCACTTCTAAAGGACTTAGGAAAGCACTGGATATGGACGTGCAAAATTTGATAGTATTCGGTGATTCAAAAATCGTGGTTAAGCAGGTAAGAAACACCATACATTGTTTATCACCACATCTGAAGAGCTACCAAACTGAGGTATGGAGTTTGATGCATTAATTTTCAGCATTTAATATAAATTCCATTCCTAGATTGAGTAATTCAGAAGTTGATTTATTGGCCAATGTTGCTTCTAAACTATTACTCGTAGAAGGTCTTTCCCCTAATGCGTTTTCAATTGAATTGTTGTTCAGGTAGTCAATCCTGGGTAACATCACAAATTGGAGAGTATTCGATGATGACCAGTAGATCATCAGTTTTCTGCATATGGAAGACACCTTCCAAGGTGCACTCATTAATGAAGGCACTCATGACGAGAACCTCTAAAACTTCACGGTAATATCTGATCCTCAATCTCCTGAATCGACATCCGAGTTGGTAAACTCTATCCCCAGATTTGTTGTAAGATTAGAGAAATTCTATGACTTGCATGATAAATTTAGAGGGGCAGTAAATTGTAAAACTAGTAGTTCCTCTTTGATTTATGAAATGGTTAATTTAGGAACGAGGGATAATCCTCAAAATATTAATTTGGAAAAGGGATGTTCCGAGCAAGAATGATCCGCTTTTATAAAGTTATTTAAATAATTTAAAGATGTTTTTGCTTGGACGTATGATGACTTGAAAACATTTGACCCAACATCATACAACATGTAATCCCTATGAAACCCCAAACTCATCCCTTTCAACAAAAAATGAGGAAGATGCATCCTAAATTAGAACCCACTATTAAAAAGGAACTAAACAAATTATTATTTGTGAAGATAATTTTCCCAGTTAGGCACACGCAATGGGTGTCTAATTTAGTCCCTGTAAGAAATAAAAGTGGTGAAATTCGACTCTGTGTCGATTTTCAGAACTTAAATCGAACGTTTAATAAAGACAACTACCCTGTTACTCCAATGGACCAAATTCTACAATAGGTGTCTGGTTCCGAAAGACTATCTCTGCTAGATGGTTTTTCGGGATACAACTAGGTCCTTATGTCTCCCTTAGACCATCTTAAAACCACCTTTCATACCCCATGGGGCACTTATGCCTACAGGAAAATGCCCTTTGGACTGATAAACGTTGGTGCCACTTTCCAGAGAGAAATGGATATTGCTTTCCGTGGCCTCATTAACCAGTCAATCGTGGTCTATCTTGACGATGTCATGACCTTCTCTAAAAACAAGAAAGATCACATATCTCAGCTTAGGGTTGTCCTAGAATGATGCCGCAAGTTCGGTGTATTTCTCAACCCTAAGAAATCGGTATTTGTAGTAGAGCAAGGAAAATTGCTTGGATTTATAGTATCTAAAGATGGAATGATTATTGACTCCGAAAGAACCCAAGCTATTGCTAAACTTCCCCCTGCTTCTTCCAAAAAAACCATGCAGTCCTTTTTGGGCAAGATTAATTTCGTCAAAAGATTTGTCCCAAGCTTCTCAAAAATGGTTAGACCGTTACAAAATTTAATTAAAAAGGATGTTGTGTATCATTGGGGATCACAAGAAAGTCAGGTTTTTTATTCAATTGGAAAAGCAATAATAGAGGCCCCTTTCTCGACGAGTCTCGATTTTTCTCAGGATTTCACTCTTTACACCTTTGCTTTTGACCGATCGTATGTTGTTGTGCTTACATGGAAAAATGCTGAAAGCAATGAGATACCCATTGCCTTCATGAGCTCAACTTTTAAAGGAGCGGAGCTTAATTACCCAACAATAGATCAACATGCATATGTTGTTTTCAAAGCAGTGAAACACTTCCGGTCTTACCTATTAAAATCCAGAACCAAGGTTATTGTTCCTTACCCAGCTGTAAGAAATCTATTAGTACAAAAAGAACTGGGTAAGAAAGGGAAAATTGGATGACGTCACTACAGGAATATGACCTTGAAATAACCCCTGCACAAATTGTTAGAGGACAAGGCCTGTGTAAACTAGTGGCTGATTTAATTGAAGAACAATAAAGTCAAATAAACACCTTAACTGTGAATCAACATAACGAAAAACAAATCAGTTGTGCACAAGCTACTGCTAATTCTTGGTATGAGAACATGTTGGGCCCCAATAACTCCCCTTAAATTTTTACAAAATTTAAAGGGCCCCCATTAGAATCTTGATAATTATAATGAGCTACAGAATTAATCTTTTCAAATAGTTTCATACCTTGGTTTGCTTTGAGACAAATTTAAGACATTCACTATAGTATGAGACATTCATTACAAGAGTATATGTCAAAATTTTGAAACGAGCATCGAAATCTCAATTTAAACAAAAATGTTATTTTTTATCAACTGTTTACTTTCATTTAAATTATGATTATGTGTTCTTTCTTTTGCTCATTAGCAAGTTTGACTATTTTGAATAATGGGTTCAATACTTCATCAAATAATATTTTGGTTGGTTTCTCATTTTCATAAAATCATTTGGTGATATTAATTAATTAAATTCTTTTTTCATTTTGTATCTCATTTCAAAATAATAATAATAATAA
>ML807538.1:138949-149738 GCA_009831015.1 Picea engelmannii
GATTACTTTGACCTTTTGGGGCTTCTAGATGACATATGAGGGTCCTCCAACTTCGTAAGGCCATAACTCTCAAACCGTGAGGAGTTATGTGACGTTCTACATACCACCAGAAATGGCATGACAAGAAATATCCATCTAGGATATCGTCCCTGACAAATTCACTTTCCTTCATCTCATTATTCCACAATTAAGCATGGGTTCTCTTACTCCACAAAGAGTCTTCCCGTGAGGGCTTTCACCATAAGGGGACCACTTTGGAATTCATCCATATTTACTTCTTATCAACCATGACAAAAAAATAATGAGTCATATTTACATCACACTATTGGGTCCATTACCCAAACCTTTGTGCTATGGGTCTTTCTTCAAGGGTTGACATCAATGACAACCAACCTTAATCAACATGATAAAGGCAGAGGACAATCATGATGAGGAACGTACGTTGAAAAGCAGGCAATGACACATGTAAGAAGTATCACAGATTCTATGGGCATTGAGAGCCCAACAAAGTTCAGAGGTCTTCGGCAATGATAAAAGACAACTGCAATAGTCACAAAGTAAGACCCACCGTAACATGAGAAAGTGTTGAAGTCAAATGTTATGGGGGTCAACGACAGCAAAAAGAAATGATGGTTCTCCCTGTGTCGTCCAAGACTTCTCATTGTAAGGGTAATGAGATTCAAGATATTGTCTCCCTTCTGGAAACTGTGTTGATGTCGACAAAAAGGGAGACGTGACTCCAAGAAGCAAAGGGCTTCATTAAATCCACTAGATGAGATCAGGAACTGAGGAGGTACATGGACAAAGTCAAGATGCGTGGAGACTCAACACTGCCCTTGGTTGGGGATATATGTGAAGTATAAGTTGCCACAACCATTCAATGAGGTCTAGTGTTAGGGGGACAACGAAACGTGGGATAAGTTGTGCCAAAGGCAGGACAAAGTGAACAAACTCAGAGAGCAGAGGTAGGTGGCTTGTGGGATACTCGAAGTTTATGGACGATGTCAACAAGAGTAGGTGGTAAGGAATGCCCCAACCAAGGGCAACATGGGTTGCGTTTTCCAAGAAGGTCACCAAAGGTGATGACAAAAAGCTATGTAAAATGTTGGAAACAACAGCTTAATTACAAAAGGAATTAAAAAATCAATGGGAATAATAATGCAGAAATAGAAACGGGTGCCCCGGTGTAAGATGGCTTGGCCTGAGGATGGTGCAAGTTAGTGTAAAAAACAAGTGGAGGGTTGGGGCCCCATAGGTGGGTTTCTGTAGTAGGGAAATGTATGGAGGGTAATCTGAATATGGGAAAACCAGCGGTGGATGAAATGGATGGTAAATGGTGCTGCGGGAGTGCAGTCAAAATAAAACTGTCAGGGAGTGCCCTGGGAGTCCATTGGGTAGGCTAGCAAAATGAGGAGAAGGGTATGTGGTTGATTCAAGACATGATGTAAGACTATCGGGACTCCCATCCCTAAGGTTGAAAATAGCATGAGTGTCAAAGTGCCAAGGGGGGCTATGAATGGGACAACTCATGTGGGGAAGAGTGCTACCAGGTGATAGTACCCAAAATGCAGTGGAGGTGACACTACTACAGAGCCGGATATAGGGACCCTAAAGGCAAATTTCAGAGGGTGTGACTGGAGATGAAATTGAGATTCAGAGGGAATGATTACATTCTAGTGTGGATTAGATACCTGAAGAGTTCGTGTTGGTGTGTGATGACCAAGTACCTGCACACATGACAACCAAATACCCGACGTGAACAATATCTGAAGATAATCGAACATATAATCATTTATTTGATAATTTTGAACATGAGCATGAGTACCTGAATGAGATATGGAAAAATGGCTCTCCGGGGGCTCAGGATGAAAAATGGCCTGGGGACTTTCTTGATGTAGAGGACGGGGTGCAGGAGTTTGAATCAGGGTCACCTAGCGTTGCCTGTATTCAATGATCATAGGACATTGATATGTGGAATGATTTAAGGATTCGTAGAGAGAGCAAGGGCATCTCATACGTTCGTTGACTGAAGTCGTAACATAATGGATGTCAGTGACGTTTGGTGAGGATGATGTAGATGGATTGGGTTCATGCTGGAAGCTCTAGCGTACTATTATTAATGTCTGTCGAAATTGAGGTAGCGATGGGAAATGGTGTGTATAATGGACATATTATGAACATATGGCGCAAGCGAATTTGGTTCGCAGTCCTTTGCTACTTATGTTAGGGGAGGTAGCAATAGTAATTGATGAAGTGACGAATGGTGATGGTGTTTGATTGAGTTGAATTAGGTTACGTAACTCAGGTAGAGATGGGAATTTGTTGGTTGGGTGTCCATTTTTCTCACATAGTGTGCAAGGAGGTTGGACACGTGGGGGTAGGGGAGCAGTGGGCTCTTTCTTTTTATGTCTGCCCCCAACTGTAGTAGCGGTGGTAGTGCATGGGGATGTTGGTGGTGCTATGGGAGCAGGTACTGGAATCTGCATCGAAATTCCTTTGGTTTGAGGAGGGAGGGACGGTTGAGGGACCATGGCGGGTGGATGTAGATACCATACTGGAATTGCCAGCACCATATTGGGAAGGGTAAGTGTTAGTGTTGCCGCTACTTAGAAATCTTGTACACCTGGTGGAGGGTAAAAGAAGGGGATTTGAGTAATCGCTTGGGTAACTATCTCCCAAACTGGGATATGGCCTTGGGGTGAAGTGAAATCATGAACTAGTGGAGTTGATGAGTTCACAGGATATTCTTGAGGGAGGAGCTCTGCGAATAGTGGGACGTCAGATATAAGAGAAGCCTCACTGGGAGGAAGGGTATCCGAAATGTCAATTCCTTTGGATGAGACGACACATACCTGATTGGAAGGATGAATGAGCGGTGGTGCACCATGGTAAGTTCCTAACAGGGATGGGTCTTTGAAACTTTTGGGCCCCATCTCAATGAGTGGGTACGCCTCAAGATTAGTGTGGACAAAAGGGAGAATGTTATAAATGTTGGCAGAAGGGTTAGGCTCATAATGTGAAACTTGATCGATGGTAATGATCTTCCCGTTATGAGGGAACATCATGGTTTGAAATATGGAAGAGGCAACTGCATTCATAGCGTACATGTAGCTACGACCGAACAAGATATTGTAATCGAGTGGGGCATCAATAACTTCAATGTCAATGAGAATGGTTTTGCCCATGAGTTCTACAACGACATTTTGGAAGAGCCCTTCGAGAGAAGATGGTCGTCTGTCATAAGATCTTAAGGTAATGGCAGATGGTATGAGTTCGGGGGAACCAAGTTTCTGCCATACATACTTGGACATGATGCATGTCGACGCAACTTCATCAATGATGCACCATTGAACTGTAATGTTTCAAATTTTAACGGAGATTTGAAAAGCGATGAGAGCGGGGAGGCAAGGTTCTCCGCTGTCGAGATCAAATGTGATGAGTTGAGTATCCGCGGGGTCGACTGCCCCCAAGGCGGAAAGTAATGACTTTCGCTGAGTGGGACATGTTTGAAGTACTTCTAAGACTGACATGGCAGTCGTGGATTATGCCAAGTCATCGACCAAACTGTACTTATGAGCCACCCTAGCCTGAGGGTTGTGGACATTCCTGTGCAATGGGATACGAAGAGGTGTTTCCATGTTAGGGTGAGGGATCATCAACGGGGGTCCCGTTGGTGCTGGGATTGTTTATGGGGGAATGGGAGGAGACTCAGAGGGTGCACTGTATTGATGACTACGTGTTTGTAGAAGGACTTTTTCCTCACTAGTGAGGAGGATAGTACGATCTGTGGGATTTCTTGGATTGAGATATTGTCCCAACTGTGGTGGGGTAGGTTGCATGTCATTTTGGGTGTTCATCACTCCTTGGTGTGGAATGGGGTTCTGTAGCACGGCTTGGGGTGGTTGTTGCACGTATTGTTGTGGGGCCTACTGAGGGGCAGGAAATGTTGGAGGATGTGGTCCATTCACAGAGTCTTTCATCCATTTAAAATCAATGACTTGGGGGAAAAGATGAGTATAGTGACCGAACTCACCGCAAAGGGCACAGGGGAAGTTGTTTCAAAGGTTATTGTTATTTTTCCCTTGATGTCTATTGTTGTTTCCCCCATGGGGGTTTTGAGTCCCTTGATTCTGGTTGACCCCAGTAGGTTGGTTCTGTTGGGGGTGATTTCCGCCTTGACCTGGATTGTTATTGTTCCGATTGTTTCCTTTCTTTTTGGCATTATTCGACTGATGGGTTGGATTTTCCATATTCAGCTGTTCAAAATTTTGATATTGCTGAATGGGAGAGGGCTGAACAAAATTAACCCCAGCGTGAGGGTGTCCTTGTGGTGGATCCATGGGCTATGGAGGGCCAGGAAATGGAAAGTACAGATTATGTTGTGGTAGTGATTTGTAAGATACATAGGAAGGCATGGCACTTTCGCTAGTACTTAGAGTATAAGCTGAGGTAGAGGGAGTACCAGAACTTGTTTGGATAGATGGGCGTATTGTGGGTGTCGGCGGTGGCCCACTGATGGGTGGAGGAAGGGCAACAGGGTATGGTTGTTGATAAGGGGGTGGAGAATAATAAGGGATTCCTCCATATGCCAATGGATATTGAGGTGTGCCATACATTGGTGGTTGTTGGGGTTGTGGATTGTGGTGTGTGGTGTTACCAATCAATCTGTCTGTTGAGTGAGACAACCCAGACTTGTCTTGGCCAAATGGCATGGGTCTTGGGAGATCGGGAAGTATTGTGTACACATATCCTGATTGTGAATAGATGAGGTCGTATTGTTGAGCCTTATTGATGGATTCTTCTTCGGATTGAGGGAAGGTGGAAGCCACATCTTTACCAAGGAGAGAGACAAGTGATATGAGAAACCAATCAAGACATTATTGTTTGGTGGTTTCTGCTTTGCACAAACTACATCGTCGATGCCACTCGTGAATGTGATCAGCGATATGTGTGGCTGAGGTTTGCTTTAAATCATAGAGTAGTTCAAGACCATTGTCATGGCGGATTGGTAATTGGAAGAAGATCAAAAATGCTTTGGCCAAGGACTCGAAAGTCGCATGGGACCCTGATTTTTTGTCTACATACCACTTGGATGATGGGCCAGTGAGTGTGCGTTGAAATAATCGTAGTCGGATGGAATCATCCATAATGTTGTTGGAAGAACACCATAAGTGAAAAGTCATGACATGGTTGGCAGGGTCATCTCCTGCCTTTCCTTCAAACTTGGCGATACCTGAAGGTAGTTTGGTAGGCATTGCAGGCCATGTGGGGTCATGCAATATAGGATCATTTGTGAGTTTTCTTAGATCTAGTATGTTGAGAGAGGCCAAATATGGCATCTAGAGTGGTGGTGGAGGATTAGTTCCAACCATGGTGTGAGTGTTCTGAGTACCTAACCCTTGGAGGGGGCTAGGTGGGTTTGTACTTCCACCTTGAGAGGAATTTGGCCCCCCGCTTCTGTGTAAAGGAGAGTGAGTGGAAGGGTGACCTTGGGAATTGGATCCAAGTAAGGTGGAATCAAGAAAATTTGATCCCAAGACAATGGCACCCACAGGAGTGTGAGAAGGTGGAGCCGATGAGTTGGCAAGACTAGGAACTCCTCCTTGAATAGGAGGGAGGTTTAGAAAGCATCTGGAATGACGGGGGTTCTCTTGGTCCCCTATGATGTCCGACTAGCTGAGTGAATGTGTGTGAATGGTGATGAGAGCGATAAATAAACAAGATTCTTTGCTGCAATTTTTGAACTTTACACAATATATATCTAAATCAAATGTAATCAGAAGTGCATCATACATAATTTTTTTATATAAAGAAGTATATATGTGGATAGGTGGGTTTTTTCCACGTGGGGGAACAAAGAAAAAAAATGCTCATGTCCTAAAAGACATAACGTCCTTCCTCTCAAAGTAGTACTGGACCTTCCAATAGTACTTGACAGTGGGGTCTGAAGCCACCAGAAGAGAAGCTAGTGAAGGATGAAGCAATCAGTTATAATGAGGGGTAGAGGGGGCATATCCAAAAAGAGCTGGCGATATTTCCCAATATCCACACAAAATCCGATCAAGGTGCAATTGCAGCCCACAATTGCCACTTGGGTAGATGTCCTAAAATTTGGTCACTAGGTAACTCGATCAAAGTGTGGCATTTATATTTTTGGCCTAAGAAATGGGTCATGGGTTGGATCCCATCCAAGAGGTGGGTGCCTCAAGGGGGGATGCACAGAAAAACCAGACCTCGGCCTTCAACCCTTCACGGGTATCTCTCTGCCTTATGGTGTTAGGAACACTTGACTTGGAGGATTTAAAGTTCCCTATTTGACAACTTCTATTGTTTTGAAAATGTGAGAACCAGATAACGGGGAGTTATTTGGATGCCTATCCCCAAAATCCTACCTAGACTAAAAGATTTCTTTTGTCACCTCCTATGGAGGAAAACTTAGTGAGTTTTTAGAAAAAATTTAGATGTGGTTGTTTGAGAGATTGGGGGTGGAAGCCAATCTCGTTGAAATTAAGTGGGAGTGGATAGTTTCATCAAGAAAAGGGTGGGGTGTTTCAGAATCCCTTTGGAGGAAACTTACTTCAACCTCCACGTTTCGAGATGAAAATTATGTGAGTGAGAAGTGACTTTTGCGTGTGAATGAGTGAAAGTGTGCCAATTTTTAATAATTTAGGTGTTGGTTCATTTTTAATTTACATGTTGGTTCATTTTCAATCATGTTTCTAATATGGTTATAGTTGCTAATGTTTTCTACATTGATGGTAGTGGGTTCAGAAAGATGTTGATCCAAAAAAGATCCAGAGAAGACTAAGGACAACTTAGAACTCGCAAAAGCAACTCAGGAAGCTCAGAATGGCCTCAACAGACAGAAAGGGAAAAAATTAAAATTCTCAAAACTCAGTGAAAATGGCATCATCGTGAAGAGCGTGTCGCAAGCTTTCCAACAGAACAAACGACTCATCAAACAGAGTTACAGATTGAAAAATATTCAAGGTCAAAGTTTGGTCAACCTAGCCCAGTCAATAAGGGATGAGTCAGCATCCGTACTACTGACGTCAGCATCAGTATAGATGATTTCAACATCTGTACAATGTATGTGGCATGCACAGGAGGTGACACATGTCATGATGACATCAACATGGTGATGTGGCAGCAACAGAGGCTGCCACGTGTCACTCATATCTGGCATTTATGGGTCATTTCACGGACCAGTAAAATTGCACCACGTGGAAGTCTATACAGCCACGTGGCAGGCCGTACGGTGATGTAGTGGCTAACGTAGCAAGCTGAGTTAGAAAACTGTACAATGATGTGGCAGGGTGATTGTACAGTGGTTGACGTGGCCCAATAGTTGGTTGCCACATGGCCCAGCCTTGGGATGCCACATGGACCAGTCATGGGTTGCCACGTGGCAGTGGGAAAATGCCCAATGACAACCTGAGAACAAATTTTCAAAAACAATATATGTAAAATATTTGGCAGGTCCGCCAAATATGGCGGAACCCCACTAAATCTGGCACCTGATTGATATCTAGAACCATTGCTAAGTCTGGAGGAACAACCATATATATATATTGTTACAACTGACAAGCCAAAAGGAGAGGCCCACGGGCTCGACCTCGGGACCTCCCCCTCCATACATGCCTTAAAATATGCTCCATAACCATTAGGCCAATGGCCTTACATTTTTTACATCGTCGGTTTTTTTATTTAAAAAGTGAATTTACCCAGTGTTGGAGGAGGAGCGAGAGGGTACAGACCGACACAAATTTTGAGATGTCTTTTTCAACATTTATTGCAGGTTGTAGAGCACAAAAACTGACACATAGTTTCTCTTGGGCCTGGGAGTGCCAGAGTCGGATCAAAGTGTGAAGACAATATTTTTTGCGAAATTCGACGCCACGAATCCAGTGGTGTTGTCTGTTTTCTGATCTGAGCAAAGATTTTGCAACTTGATTTCAGAATGAGGTATGCTTATGTATTTTTCCAAATTATTTTGTTGAGTTAATAAAAAGGCCTACCCATTTGAGAGCAGGACCCAGAGATGTAGTCCACCAGGGACAAACTCCGTTATCAAGTTTTTTGTGTTTAGATTTGATGCTTATGTCTCTTCATTATTGATTTTTTCCTTCTTTAATGGTGCACTTTAATTTATGCTCATTTAACACAATTCTTTATAAGTGACTCGATGAAAAGATCCTGAATCATGTTGATATCGGAGCAGTCATCTTTGACTTGAATTTTTGAGTGTGAATGCTTACTAGGGCCAAGCATAAGCAGGGTGAAGGAAATCTTAAGACTTTCAATGCCAAAGTTGGTTGTGCATCCTAAAGGAAGAAAATGGGAGAAGAGGACAAGCGTGATTAACATGAGAAAAACTTACATATGGTCTTTTATCCCATGTCAGAAATGGTCGAATGAATGTATGGAGATTGTGAGAAGAGGATGAAGAAGAAAGGGAAGAAAAAGGTGTTGGAGGAGATCCTCCTAAGCCTCCATCTTCACCATAAAGTTCTAGTTCTTCTTCCTCTGAGCATTTTCATCATTCTCATCATTCTAGCCATAAAGCCTCTTTTAAGAAACCATTATTAAAGCTTGATGTAAAATTTTCTTTACCTATGTTTAATGGAGATGCTAATCCTAAAAATATAGATAATTGGATATGACATGTTGAATTATATTTCCATGTTCAACATATTAATGAAGAGGAAGTTAAAGTGCAACTGAATTCTCTTCGATTGGAAGGCACCGCTCTCATATGGTGGGAGAGAAAACTTCAGGACATAAGTAAGTGTGGTAATCTTCTTTCCTCGTGGTCAGAATTTAAATCAGAGATAAGGAAGCAATTTTATCCATTGGGTTATTTACATAAAGAAATGATGGAATGGAAAATTTTAAGACAAAGCAAAGGTCAAACTATACAAATTTTCACAGAAGAATTTAGGAAGAAAGCTCTTGCATTAAACATTTCTTTGGATTCTTATGAAACTTTAATGAAGTATATTGACGCACTTCACAATTATATTCATCATACTTTGATCTTGTTTAACCCCACCATCCTTGACAAAGTTTGTGTGCAAGCCACTCACCTTGAGAATAGGGGAAAGCATGTTCAAGAAGATCCCAAAAAGAAACCTTCCAATCCTCCACATAAGCCATTTAAGAAGTTTAAAAGTAAGGAAAAAAAGACTGCCACAATGATAAGAAAAGGAGGAAAGCCATCTTGCACTCATTGCAAGAAAACTGATCACAATGATGAACATTGTTGGAAACTTCATCCAGAGAAAAGACCGAAACAGTTCGGTGGAAAGGGGAAGACAAAAACCGGTTCTACAATGCAACAAGATCTTAGTTTCGATTCAAGATACGAAGGAAAGATCACAACGGTTGGAGTACAAGGTAAATATTCCCTTCATGCTAGTTCAAATTACAATAATGAGTCTCATGATGATGAACGAAAGAGGAATTAATTATTTCACATAAGAGTTGTATCTAAACACACTAAGATAGATACATTGTTTGATATGGGTTCCCAAGTAAACTTGATATCTGAAGAACTTGTCAAAAAGATGGGTCTTGAAATGAAACCACATCCAAATCCTTATCCTCTTGGTTGGGTATGTGATAAAGAAAAACTTAATGTCACCAAACAATGTAGGGTCATATTTTCTATTGCTTCAAAGTTGATTTATGAAGTGGATTTCGATGTTGTATCACTTGATATATGTGGCATAGTGTTGGGGAGTCCTTATCTTTATGATAGAAAAGCAGCCTTCTTTTGTCATGAAAACAAATACCACCTTACTAAGGGGGGAGTGGAATATATTGTTAGAGCTCAAAGCATGAGGGTAAACACAACACATGTTAGTGCAGGACAAATGAAGAGACTCATAAACACTAATAAGAGATATGTACTCATGTTCGTAAGAGAGAAAGATGTTGGAACATCCGACGCCTTCCACGAATGTGATCCTTCTCATACAAAAGAATTAATTGATATTGTTTCTAAGTATGATGATATTTTCCAGAAACCAGATGGATTACCTCCTAAGAGGGAAATCCATCATGAGATACATCTTCAGTAGGATTCTCCTCTCCCTAATGTGGGCATGTACATGATGTTAGTTTTGGAGATGATAGAGATCAAGAAGCAGGTACATGGATTATTGGAGAAAAGGGTCATCAGGCCCAACTCATCTCCTTGTGGTTCTTTGATCATGATGGTGACAAAGAAAGATGGCACATGGTGAATGTGTGTCAATTACCGGGCCTTAAATAAAATCATGGTGAAAAATCAATACCCTCTTCCTCGTATAGATGATTTACTTGATCAGTTAAAGAATGTTGTTTATTTCACTAAGTTGGATTTGTGTAGTGGATACAATCAAATAAGGTTTGTAGAACAAGATGCATGGAAACTTTCCTTTAAAACCAAACAGGGATTGTTTGAGTGGTTAGTTATGCCATTTGGGATTTGTAATGCTCCGACAACTTTCATGCATGTGATGAATGATGTATTCAGGCCTTTTCTAGATGATTTTGTGATTATATATTTAGACAACATTCTTGTTTTTAGTGGGACTTGGGATGAACATGTGAAGAATGTAAAGAAAGTATTAGATACTTTGAAAAGGGAAAATTTGTATGTAAATTTGTCTAAATGTGAATTTAGCAAGACTTCACTTGTGTACTTAGGTCATATTGTAGGAGGAGGACAATTGAAAATTGATCCTTCCAATATTGATGTAATTGTAAATTGGCATGAGCCCAACAGTGTAACCAAGATATAAAG
>ML807538.1:150458-171525 GCA_009831015.1 Picea engelmannii
AAGCTCACACTTCTCTTGTGTCTGGGAATTTTGGGGTAGGAAAAACTATGGCTCATTTACATAGGTTTTGTTACTTGCCTAAAATGAAAGAAATTGTAACTAAATATGTAAAGGGGTGTGTGATGTGTTCTACTTGTAATCCCACTAATAGAAAACTGGGGCTATACTCACCACTTCCTGTTCCATCCCATCCATGGAAAAGTATCTTCATGGATTTTGTAGGGGGTTTACCAATGTCGAAAGGGGGTCATGAATATTTGTATGTTGTAGTGGATAGGTTCAACAAGATGTGTATCTTGATGCCATGTAAAAAACAAATCATTGTTAAGCAAACTGTTAATCTCTTCTTTCAGTATGTTTGGGTTCACTTTGGGTTACCCACATCCATTATCTTGGATCAAGATACTCGATTCCTTGGGGATTTTTGGACAAGATTGTGGAGAATGATGGACACCAAATTGAAGAGGAGAATTGTTTTCCATCCATAGACCGATGGATAGACAGAGGTTGTAAACCGAACACTGGTACTTTTGCTTCGAGGCTACTACAGCAAGCATCCCAAGTTATGGGATGAACATATACCCTATGTTCAACATGCTTACAACCAAGCTTTACATTCCTCCACTCAATGTTCGCCTTTTGAGACATGTTTTGGGTACCTACCTAAGTTTCCTTTGGACTTGATGTATGGGAGAGATGTCGATTCAAATGAAGAAAGAAATGAAGACAGAGCCCGCAAGTTCATCCAGAGGATCCAACAGGTACACCAAACAGTCAAGGAATAATTGGATAAAAGTCAAGAACAATATAAATCTCGTCATGTCAAACACAGGGTTGATCATCAGTTATAATTTGGAGACCAGGTATGGCTTCACATCAACAAGGAGATATTGAAGGGTGAAGGAAAGAAACTCAAGCCCACTCATTATGGACCCTTCACTATTTTGGAGAAAAGTGGTACCAATGCTTTTCGTCTGGATCTTCCACCTTATATGTAGATTTACTCAGTTGTGAATGTAGAGAACTTGAAACTTTTTGAGCTTCCCATGATCATGGATCGGGATGAGGAAGTTTCAATACCTTCAGTTGATGAGTTTTCTCCTGAGTACTTGGATGAGTTAAAGGAATATATCATCCTAGATGGAAGGACGAGGACTTCACGCTGGGGTGATGTTGATTATCTTTGAGTAGGATTAAAAAGCACACATCCAAGCAAGGCAAAGTGGATTGAGAAGGACAAGGTGAATATACTCTTCCCTTGCTTATTTGTTGATTGATGAAAGCTTTTGGTGGTCCAAAAATCTCTCAGTGGGAAGGCGTGATCCAAAAAGGATCCAAAGAAGACTAAGGACATCTCAGAACTCACAGAAGCAACTCATGAAGCTTAGAATGGCCTCAGTAGACAGAGAAAGGGAAAAAATTCAAAGTTCTCGAAAATCAGTGAAAATGACATCATCGTGAAGAGTGCATCGCAATCTTTCCCATGGCACTAACAGATCATCAAACAAAGTTACGGATCAAAAGATGTTCATGGTCAAAGTTTGGTCAACCTAGCCCAGTCAATAGGGGGATGAGTCAGCATCCGTACTGCTGACATCATCATCAGTACGAATGATGTCAACATCCATACAACAAGCGTGGCATGTGAAGGAGGTGACACGTGTCATGCTAACATCAGCATGGTGATGTGGCATCACCAGAGGCGGCCACTTGTCACTCATATCTGACATTTTTGGGTCATTTCATGGACCAGTAAAATTGCGCCATGTGGTAGTCTGTACAACCATGTGGCATGTCGTACGGTGACATGGCAGGATGAGTTGGCAGATCATACACTGACGTAGAAGGGTGATTTTATAGTGGTTGACATGGCCCAATAGTTGGCTGCCACGTGGGAGTGGGAAAATGCCCAATGACAACCCAAGAACGAATTTTCAAAAAAATATATGTAAAAGATTTGGTGGGTCCACCAAATCTGGTGGGACCCCGCCAAATATGGCACCCGGCCGATATCTAGAACCATTGCTAAGTATGGTGGAACAACCAAATGCATATATTTATATTGTTATAACTGACAAGCCAAAAGGTAGGCCCGCGGGCTTGACCCCGGGACCTCCCCCTCTATACACGCCTTAAAACATGCTCTGCAACCATTAGGCCAACGACCTTACATTGTTTACATCGCCGGTTTTTTAATTTAAAAAGTGAATCTGCCCAGTGTTGGAGGAGGAGTGCGAGGGTACAGACTAGCACGGATTTCAAGACATCTTTTTTAGCATTTATTATAGGTTGCAGGGCATGGAAACCGAGACAAAGTTTCTCTTGGGCCTAGGAGTGCCAGAGTCAGATCAAAGTCTGGAGACAATCATTTTTGGGTAATTCGACGCCACGAATCCAATGGTGTTTTATGTTTTCTGATCTGAGCAAATCTTCTGCAACTTGATTTCAAAATGAGGTATACTTATGTATTTTTACAAATTATTTTGTTGAGTTAATAAAAAGGCCTACCCATTTGAGAGCAGGACCCAGAGATGTAGTCCACTAGGGACGAACTCTGTTATCAAGTTTTTTGTGTTCATATTTGATGCTTATGTCTCTTCATTATTGAGATTTTCCTTCTTTAATGGTGCACTTTAATTTATGCTCATTTAATGCAATTCTTTGTAAGTCACTCGATGAAAAGATCTCAGATCAGATGTGAACAAATGCAAATGGATAACAATATGTGTTCAATTATCATGGTTGTTTTGCAATTGATTATGATGCGACAGGTGCACACAACAGATTTGATAAACAAAGGACAAGTGGGGAGGCCTATCCCGCACTTGATGTTTGGTTAATATCCTTTTGGAGGACCAAAAGGTATTAGTGGGGAGGTGTGATCCAAATGGATCCAAGAAGGCCAAAAATTCAAATTTCTTGGATTCAGACGAAACTAATTCCATCACGCAGTGCTCATCATGTTGATTCTGACAGTATATTCTTTTTCGAAAATGGACTTTGTATGCGAAAGATATCGCGATCTGAAATTTTTCCCAAATAAGAAAAAAGTCAAAGTCAAATTCAAAAGTCCATACTATTGATGTCAATAGTACATCAGCATGACACATGGCATATGATGTCATCATGATGACATGGCAGCCCTAGACACTGACACTTGTCATGAGGATTCAAAATTTTCAGGTGTTGAGGTGGCAGGTGACTGGACTGTATGAACTGACATGTGGCAGTTCATACAATGACATGGCCCAGTGATAGCTTGTCATGTGGTAATATGGAAGACATGTTGGCAGTGACGTGGCCGACAGGTAGCAGGATCCAGTGGTGACACGTGTTAGTACAGTCGTGAGTTGGCGCTGACTGTGCAACTGACTATACAGGTGACGTGGCAGTCCACTGGGAAACTAACGTGGCTCGAGCCAATGAATGGCAACATGTGGCCCATTCACAAGGTGCCACATGACACTCTAGATCAGGCCAATATGGGTCGGGTTAAAAGTTTGTTGCACCTTCGTAGGGTTCAAAAAATAAACCTCCCAGGAAAGCAATGACCTAACCACCACGCGCTAGCCGCCAAGGCGGATGTGTTACTTGTTAAACAATGTGGCACATTATCATTTTAAAGTTTATTTAGCGTTGATTTTGTGGGCTAGTGCTCGGCTGATGGTGGCTACACGTTGACCAAGCTACCTTCTAGGTGACCAAGAGCAGAGGATCGGGGGCCGAGAACCATGGGTGCGGGTGCCATGTGGCCCTGGCACCCAACCACATGGATTTCCATACGACCAGGAGCAGAAGACTAAGGGGTGTGTGCCATATATTTTCCAAATGTAGGTTTTCAACTATATAGTTGGATTTTTTAATGATTTTTGGGTTGTTTTAATGGGATTTTGACCATTGTTTGAGGATCCAGAGCCCAGATTGAGGCCAGATCTTGAGGAGAAGTTGGGATATGATCCCCAACTCAAAATATATTTAAATCAAGCCTTTTTTCTATCAAAAACAAGTTTATAACAACAAAATGATGCCAAGTTGTAGAGAGTAAGCCATTTTTATGCAGGGAAGCTAGAAGAGTAGCAGATCTTTGGAGGCCATTTCTGGGAGTTTTACTCCACCTTTTTCAGTGCAGTCTATTGTGTTGAGTTCCTAATACAGAGAAGAACATCGTTGTTTCAGTAAGAGAACAAATTTATGTAATTCTGATTTACTTTTGATGCATTGAATATTAATAAGAAAGTCTCGCCCACTGAAGACAGGCCCGGAGACATAGGCAACTTTGTCGAACTTTGTTAACAAGTTTTTGCGTTATGGTTTGCTATTCTTGATGATTATTTTTTGTTCTGTATTATTTATGATGGCTGCAACATTATTTCATTAAATCTCCTTCTTCTTCTCTTTAATATATAAATGGCAAATCAACTCATGCAAAATACTTAACCAAGTCATTTAAAAGATCATTTCAGATCATGTGGTATCAAAGCAGGTTGAGAATTGGTTGTTTTAGAGTATGCATGATCACCAGGGAAAAGTTAAGTCATGGTGAAGGATATCTTGTAGAAGGAGATACTGAGATTGGATCAAGAAAAATGACATCTCAAAGTGAGACGATGGCATCAGAAGAAGGACTTTCTCAACATGAAAGAGAATTTCAAAAAACTTTATTTCACATGTCGGAGAGGAGGTTATGCACTGAGGATTTTGAGGGGTTCACTGTGGATATGGAAGATGGATATACTATGACATGCTTGGATATGGTTCCATACCTATAGGTAAAGCTAGGAAACTACACCCTGACAAATACGTTTTACATAGTTGACTTGTCAGATACAGATGCAATGTTGGGGGTACAATGGCTATACTCATTGGTGGAGATTGGGTTCAACTATCAGACGTCGACCATGAGTTTCAGAGATGACAGTGGGTAGAGAGTAGTATTGAGAGGTATGTCTATAGGAGCACCCAAAGTAGTATCAATGAAGAAGATGGAGCAGATATTCCACCACAATGATGTTGCATATTCAACATAGTGTCCGATCACTACCCAAAAGGATTCAGAGGGTAGAGAGCATTACCATCCATAGATCAAAGAGCTTATGAGTCAGTACGAACCAATGTTTGGGCCGATACCACCATGGAGACCACCTAAAAGGGGGTTCTAGCATACTATTGAGTTGGAGATAGGGGCTATACCTGTGATCGTCATGCTCTATAGACACCCCAAGATATTCAAGGACGAGATCGAGAAATCAATCAAGGAATTTCTTGTGAAGGGGCACATTAAGCCTAACACGAGTCCTTTTGCTTCTTTAGTCATATTGGTACTAAATAAAGATGGCACGTTGAGGATGTGCATGGACTATAGAGCCCTTAATAAGAAAATGATCAAGAACAGGTACCCCATTCCACACATAGATGAGTTGATGTACAAGCTACATGAGAAATTGTCTTCACCAAAATTGATCTACGATCATGATATCATCAGATCAACATCAGAGAGTAGGACATAGAGAAGACAACTTTCAGATGTCATTTTTGGAACTTCGAGTTTTTGTTCATACCATTTTGGGTTGACCAACGCAAAGACCACCTTTCAGTCTTGCATGAATCACATCTTCAGGGGGCATCTAAGGAAGTACCTTTTGGTATTCTTCGATGATATTTTGATTTACAACAGGACATGGGTTGAGCATTTGGAACACTTGGAGGAGGTCTTAGGCATTATGCAAGCATAATCATTATATGCCAAGGAGTCCAAGTGTGAGTTCAAGATGAGAGAACTACTATACTTGGGGCATATCATTAGAGATCATGGAGTACAGGTTCATCAGGAGAAGATCAGGGCCATTCTAGATTGCCCAACACCCAAGAACCTCACAAAGTTGAAGGGATTCTTTGGGTTATGCATTTACTACATGCATCTTTTCAGGGAATTTTCACAGTTGGGAGCACCACTCACAGATATAAAAAAGGGTTCTCTTCAATGGACATATGAGTCACAATAGACTTTTGAGAAAATGAAGGAGTTTATGAGCACATGCTATGTTCTATCCCTTCCCGATTTCTCTCGGTCATTTGTCCTAGAGTGCGATGCATGAGGGGTGGGTATTGGAGAAGTTTTTATGCAGGGGATCCATCCCATTGTCTTCAAGAGAAGGAATCTCAATGATTCAGAGAGACTCTATTCGATTTACAACAAGGAAATGCCAGCAATCATGCATGCCTTAACTAAATTCAGGCAATATCAAGTGGGTAGCAGGATTGTAGTGAAGACTGATCACAACAGTCTCAAGTATTTTCTGGATCAGAAAGACCTTAGCGAGAGACAACATAAGTGGATATTGAATATCCAAGCCTTTGACTTTGACATTGAGTATGTTAAAGGAAAAAGGAATGTCCTAGCAGATGCTTTGTCTAGGAGGCCAACAGGGTGTTTGATGATGGATATTTGCATAGACTAGAAGGCACATTTGTTGGTAGAGTACTCTAAAAACAAGTTTGCTTGTGAGGTACTAGATGGACATGTAGTTGATGATAGATATTGGGTGTTAGACAATGTCATTTTCTACAAGGACCATATCTACTTGGTTCCAGAATCTACCTTAAAAGGGAAGGTTCTGAAGGTTTGTCACGATTCACCTACAGCTGGCCATATGGGATTCTTCAAAACATACTGGTATATAAGGGAGAGATTATCATGGAAGGGTCTCAAGGATGATGTACTGAAGCACATCCGGGAGTGCACGACTTTTCAGCAGAACAATTCTGAGCAGACATGCCATGCAGGGTTACTTCAACCTCTACCCATTCCGAAGTAGAAATGGGAGAGCATTTCTATGGACTTCATTATAGGACTTCCTCGAGTGTAGGGTAGGGATTGTATATTTGTAGTGGTCGATAGGCTGACCAAATTTTCACACTTCTTTTCCATACCCACGGAATACAAGGCCATACAGGTAGCAGATTTATTTTTCAGAGAGGTTTTTTGGTTGCATGGTTTACCCATAAATATAGTCAGTGATAGAGATGGATGCTTCATCAATACGTTTAGGTAGGATCTCTTTAGGTTGGTGGGCACATAGTTAGCCATGAGTACCAACTACCACCTGTAGACAGAGGGACGAACATAGATCGTTAACAAATGGGTGGAGGCGTATCTGAGGAAATATGTGGGGGGGAAGCAATGCACATGGGTGAGATGGTTGCACATGGGTGAGTATTGTTACAACACAACTTACCACATGTCTATCAGGATGTCACCATTTAGAGCATTGTATGGATACGATGCACCCTCTTTTGTGGAGAATGTGTTTAGGGATAGTAGGGTCACAGGGGATAAATACATGATTGAGGAGAGTCAAAGGATTCTACAGGCAATGAAGGAGAACCTGCAGGTAGCTCATAACCAACAAAAGATCTATGCAGTTAGGCAGAGGATAGAGTGCAGTTTTGAGGTAGGGGACTTGGTTTTTCTGCGATTATATCCATATAGACAGTCTTCATTGAATAGGAGAGGGGTAGATAAGTTGAATCCTAGGTTCTATGGGTCATATAGAGTCATCAGGAAGGTAGGATAAGTGGCCTATGAGATAGAGATTCTAGAGGGTAGCAAGGTACACAACATTTTCCATGTTTCTTGCCTTAAAAAGGAAGTGGGACAACAAGTGTCCATTTCAGAGGAGCTTCCACCCTGGATGAGGAGGAACCGTTGGATTTAGTGCAAGAGGAGGTGCTAGAGCAGAGAGAGAACATGTTGAGGAGCAGGGCCATCAAGGAGTTCTTGGTCAGGTGGAGGGGACTTCCAGTGGAGGATGCCACATGGGAGGGAGAGCATATATTGCAACACCCAAGATTTATGTTGCTTAAGTAAAAGCAATCTCGGGAAGGGAGGACTGTGATGTATCGTTCCCAAGAATATCCTAACCAAGGAGCAAGTTAGCAGTCTATATGCTCCCATAGAATATAGTCAAGAACAAACAAGGAACAAAGGAAGAAATAAGGGTGAATAAATGGCTAAACGATGAATTAAGCCAAAAATCATAGGAAAAGTCACTTAAGCCAAAGTCAACAGAGAAATAGAAGAAAAAGGTGTTAAGGGGGGACTTAATTAATTATTCACATTTGACTTAGGAGGAAAGGTTCCTAGCTTAACTGATGTCAACGAAAAATTATATCGGTGGAGGTATAAGAAGAGGAATTCGACCTAATTCCTCATTATTTTATGATTTTGATTTGAGAATAAGATTCTAGAGGAGGAAGTCGACCTATTATCTCTTTTGTGGATTTCTGGAGGAAACCACCACCTAGATCAGTTTCGGTGTTGGAAGACACATCGTAGCTAGGAAGTTCATTGCATATAGTGAGGGTGCAAGGGTTAGAGACAATTTTGTGTAGCTGGACGAGACCATGGTAGATATCATCATTTCCTCCCAACCTAGTTGAGAGGGATCCAGGGCGCTTCTTTTGAGCTATCATTCATCAAATTTTGATGGAGGAATCACCTAGTACGCATCAAGCAGCCAAGAAGTGCACAACACTTGGGGAGGTACATTGAGGGTTCCAGAGAGTTCATCGGGTTAGATCTGGAGAAACCCTCCCAATCTAGTACAGAGCATACGAAGGCACTCATTTTTATGCCATACGTCACTAGATTCCAACAATGGAATCACTGGGGTGCATCAGTTGTCCAAGAGAGCGACGCAAACCCTAAGGGGGTCCCATCCGGGGTCCAGTTAGATCAGTAGAGGGTCGATCTTCAGTCTGACAGTCACCAGGAGGAGTTGTGAGATCAGGGAGAATCATTTGGGATAGTTCCCAGGCATATCGAACGAGTATATCCAGCAGGGCATACAAGTATATCTAGCAGGGTGGACTTTCCAGACATTTGTAGCAGTTGTCGTGAGTATCCTAGATTGCATGCAATAGATCTGTACATGCATGTTGCCAAATCTTTATGATCTTCTGTATACGGGTATTTCTTGTTGTTTTTCATTGTATTCTAGAGACAATCAACTCTTATGATATCTAGCTAATGATTATTTCTTATATTTCCTACATGCACATTGTATTTTCTTCTATTTTCCATAATACGTGCTATTGAGTTGTGTTGGTTCCTTTTATTTCAAATGCATCATATATTATACTCAAAAAACTTATTTATATGACACACACATGAAAAATCACCATGCATGTTAAAAAAAGTAACTAAAACGCATCCAGAAACCCCAGAGTATCATATCTGAGAGCCGAGGCATCAGTTTCAGTAGAGTCCATCCAGATCCATTGGATCATTGATATTTCACTTTGGAGAAATACTCACAACTCATCCTTGAGATTTGATATCCAATTAGGGGTTTTATAAAATCCAACCCAAACCATACAAGATCACATTTCTTCTTCTTGGATCTTTTCACATATTCTCCAATAGGTTTAGAGACATGTAATCAATATAGAACATAAATTCAACCCACAATTCTGGTCTATAAATTGAACTCTACATCTATTTTGTTTTACTGTCAAAATATTTCTATCATGGGTTTCTCTTGTTTTTGGATGGAAAGAAATAACATATTGTCACATTGATAAAGGTTGAGCTAAATCTATGGGAAAAACATCATGAATTCCAACTCAAACTACATTATAGTGCTTCCATTTCGACTCTCGATATTGTTTCGATTTCTCCCTTTCTCCTTGAAGGAATATTTTAGATAGTTGGTTGTAATACCCCCTTTATAAACCCCTAATTATATGTAATTAATCATAATTAATGATTGTCATGCATTGGCATGTAAATCTTGTAAATGTAATATTTTTTAATTGAAAATGCCAATAGATGATTGTGGGGTCAAGCCCTAAAAGTACTAGCCATGATACCACGAGAGGGATTAGAGAAGGGGAAGAGAAAGGGGATCAAGTGTAAATATCCCAAGACACATTGATGAAAAATGTGGAGGAAGTAACCATATTTCCTCTAGCTTATAAGTGAAGCAAAACAATTAATGAGGAGGGGGTTGGTAGTTGGACAACCAACCACCCCAATTGAATCCAGGTATAGGAGATCTGTATAGGACAACAGAAGTTGTCAACCAAAGGTACCCCCAGAGTACCATCAACTCATTTTCTTGGTTGACCCTCACGAGTTCCTTCTGACAGAAGGAAGAAGGACAGATCGAGAAACTTTCAGGGGTGTGTGCGTGCAAGTAATGACAAAAGAGAGCTCTGGGTCCTAATTCTAGAAGTTTGTATAAGATCCAAGGAATAGAAAATGTTAGGAGAAATTAGCGGTAAAACTCATGAAGGCACGGTGGGTAGACACAAAGAAAGTGGAAAATATGGTCTGAGTAGAAGGTAATGCGGGCGAGAGAGGAAAATCATGCAACAAAAGAAAACACTTGTGTGGAGAAAATGACACATTGGTGTATATATCTGAGTAAAGGATACCTAGGAAGTGTGCCTAGGAGAAGAATAATCAGGCTAGAACGAAGAAGACCCCATGATTTCTTGACTAGAACACAAGAGGGTTGAATGCTTGATGTTGGCTGGAAATAAATCTAGTTGGGAAGGCATATGATAAACATTGTGGAGGACCTGAGTTCACTGGGAAGAAGGGGATACTTTTGTTATTAACAGTGAAGTGGAGGAGAGTAACCTCCCTGATTAATTTAATGACTAGTTGAATTAGTAGTGAGAGACATCCTCTGGTGGTATCATGGCCTGACACAGGGGTGGCATGTTGTTTAAGTTATTGAGAAATTAGAGCCTATGGTTGGGTGGAAAGGCGTACACCCACAGTTAATTGGATGGCTAAAATCTTGTAAATAGATAAGTATTCCTTACACTATGTGTAATTGAATTAATATGATTCACTGGATGCATGTGATTGCATTGTATATGTGCATGCCTAATTTATTGCTTGATATTGTGCCATTAGAAAATTCCTGCATTTGAATGATTGTGGGACTGTAAGACTGTGCATGCCTCGCACAATTGATTATGATCATCCTATAATTCTTGAGGTAAAGAAGACGAAAGGGAACCAAACCCATATGAAAAAATGACAATTCCTGAGAGGGATGTAGTGATGAAATCTCCCTTAAAGGGGCATCGAGCTCGTTGGAAGACCAATGTGTAGGAGGCCAATATAGACCAATAAACTAGGGTTCTCCTTGTCCAATGCAATGGAATATTGCAAGACATCAGGCCTCATTCGAGTGCCAATTAGCATGCTTACAAATTGTTGGTAAATGGGCTAAAAGATATTGAGGGTACCGAGTTAAAACCCAGTAAAAGGATGCAATGTAAGGATGTGGGGCTGCCAAGCCCTTGAGATAAAATATAATGTTTGTAATCTCTTTTTAAATCGAGGAGGCTCAGTAGCCATTGGATCAACGGACGTGATGAATTCCAACTGTTAGATCATACCAGAGGTACGGGAGTCGAGGATTTTATTTGGAGGTATTTTCTAGGAATCACGGTGCCTCGGTGTCCTAATACTCTGGTGGGGAAAGGTTCCATACCTTATGGCTTATAACATAGGAGAGAGAAATAGATGACATTTTCATGCATGACGTGAATACTACAGAGGATGGTAACATGGTTGGGGATGCTACGTGGCAGAGGTGAATTCACCCATGGGTCAACTCTGGGCCATATTGGGCTTAAATGCTTGGATCGATGCCTTTGAATGTTAACCATTGGATCGATAGATCCCCACCATCAATATATCATTCAATATTAGGAGGGAGTCGATGTCAGGGTACCAAAATACCAGACCCTCGGGATACCAACATGTTGCATTGTTTGGAAGGTATGAAACCCCGACATCTGGTGAACAGGGTTCCAACCTTAGTTCCAAATCTTTAGTTTTCATAGGGAAGGTGATGTCACGATGATGAAATAGGTCCATGTGGTATACGACAAATGGTCCACATGTCATGACATAGGTGCTGCCATGTTTCAAGTAAACTCAGGTTTTTTCATGGAGATCCATAACAAATTGGAGGACGTGATGACGTCAATAGACATGTGTCGTGACACGTTGATAGTCATGTGTCGGGACAAGTCGACCAATGTTATGATGTGGCATGCCAAGGGCATGCCACATAGCAGCTTATGTGTTTGAGTATGACACATGTCAATTCCTGGTTAGTCGACGAGATAAGCATGGGCTCTGTTACTCTCCAAGTTTCACTAGGATGGACTTGCAATCAAACCACCAAAGATTGAATAAAGACTTGTTCAAAATTCCAACTGGCCATTATGGCCCTTTTTCTTCTTCTTCTTCTTCTACCTGCATTTTCCATACCCCCATGGGAAATTGTAATAATATGAGCTATCATGATGAACTTTATAAAAGGCTTAACCCTCTAAGACTTGGTCACTAGTACATTACTCTAGAATGTTTTTTTTTGCTTTTTAATTATATCTTGTTGCCTTTTATGCGAGTTATAATTTTTAAGTTTTTTCACTCAATTACCTCCAAAGTTGGAGTATGTCCTAGTGGCTAGGCCTTAGTAGGTTGTCTAATTCTAGTGTCCAATGTATATTACTATTCTAGTCATCATTTTTTATTCATATGGAAATTGCGCTAAGTCCCCCTTAGGATTTTTTAATGTTTTCAACAAATACAAATTTCCCGCAAAAACGAGATATTTTAATTGTAATTTATGTATAAGTTAAATAAGTGGTACTAGGAGGAATCATATTCCTTGGGGGTACTCATTTTCTTGATTATATTACCCACTTTACCTATGTACCCCCTTTGTGAGTGAAAATAGTGATTTTTAATCACTTAAAGTCAATTTCTCTCACAAAAGGTGAATAAAAGACATAAAAAAGACAAAAAATCAACAAGCGTTATTTTTTGGGAAACATGTCGGGGACATGTTTTGAGTTAACTCACCCTCTCTATGATTTTAATAGGAATTTTTGGAATCTAAGAGTGAGTTATAGGTGTGTTAGGTGTGTGATGTGTCAATTGGGAGGAGATCCCAAGAAATGGTGCTCCCCTCTTCCCTTGTGTGGCGCATTCTTCAAAAGGGTGCACATCCCAAGGAGGATGCCACCTCCCTTGGACCATGTGTCGCCCCTCCTATCCTCATACCACCTCACATGTGGCGCATTTTTGGAATAATTGGAGAGGTGGATACCATATTATTCCACTTGTCTCACACTCTCTTCCATGTGGTGCGCCCTCCCTCATTGGGATCTTCACCCTTTGAGCTATATAATGAAGCATCCTCATTCAAACTAGTTGGAGCTTGGGGAAATAATATGTGTGTTGTAGTGATATTATTGTAAACTCTCTTGATAATTGAATAAAAAATAACTTTGGAGGTCAATTGTGGATGGTGCTCATGGTGTGGATGCAAATTGTTCATGTGTAATTATTTGAGGTACTTGTAGATTAGATTTCTTGTATTCTAATTTCTTAAAGTGTCCCTTGGATGTAAGATCAATTAAACTAGTTTGTTTGTATGATTTTACTATCCTTTACATTTTAAAATATAGATTTCATGTTTATTTATGCTAATATGCATGTTTTATAGTTTTCATTTGTGGGGAAATTACATGTTTAACAAAATTTGTTGGCAAGAATTGTCTTAGTTTCATAGGTTCTCAATCTTGGATAGTTGAATCATTTGAGTGCAATTCTTCACCCATCTTCAAGATCTTTTTTTGGAGCAAGAATGCCTCAACTATTCCTCAAAGGACTCCATAGACCAAGGATTCATCTTGAGCAAAGCTTCTTTTCCTTCTCTTTCTCAATTCTTAAAACCAATCTTCTTTTGGTTGCTTTATTGCATGCAACATTTAATTTTGTCATTTGAAAGTTAGATTAAAAGGAAAATATCATTGCATGCTAAATACAAGATAGATCTAGATTTCATTCATAAAAAGTCTTATTTTCAATAAGATCTAGCTTGCTTAAGTCCTTCTTTTAGCTAATTTTTGAAGGGAAATTTAAAGGATATAAGATAGATTTTATTTGAGTGATTTAAAGATTAATTTGAAAATCTTAGTGCCACTTTACTTGCTATTTTAGGACAGCAAGCAAAGACACTAAGAAATCTTGCTACATGCTTGTTTTCTTAGTCTCTAAATCGCTAACTTAGCATAGGTTTCATTTGGTAAAAAATTTGTATATTTTTAACCCCTTTTGCAGGCACTTCCTAAGAGATTTGTAGCATCATTTGGAACATCTACATTGATGTTTTTTTCAGGTTTGTGCATATCCAAGGATAAAATATGCCCAATTTTTGAGGATTTGGACCATTCGGGACCCCTGGGAGCACTTTTCCTCTTCAAAAAATAAATTTGTTCTTCAAAACTTGTAAAATTTGTGATCCGAATCTATAAGGATCACAAGATTCCCCAAAATGAGATTGTAACAAATTAATAAAAGCATTGGGCTACCTAGCACCCAATTTCAATCCCCTTAGGGGGAACCAATGTCCTTGTGTGATTGTTTCATTTCCTTTTATTGTTTTTTCTTACAAATTTAAAAAAGATAAAATAAACCATAAAATCAATCACAACACTTCAAAACATTAGAGTAGTTTCATTTCTTATAGATTAAAGTAGATTAGATTTCATTTTCTACAATTTTCAAGTTGGAAAATAAACCATCCCCTCAGCTTCCCCTATTATGTTCTTGACCCCTCTTTTGTAAGATTTGGCTTAATCTTTGGTGTGGGTTACATACAGAATGAGGACTGGTCAATTTGGATCTAGTTTTAATAGGGTAATCCGATACTGGTTATTGTTCGATTAATGAGATCAATTCTCTCCTTGTTGGACCTTTGGCATTGCTCTTTGTACCCAATTGAGGGATGACCTATGAAGGGACAAAATTAGATTATATTTATTTTATTATTATCACTTGCAATTCACCAATCCACTTCACAATAAACCCACAAACTAAATAACTCATATTTGATAATAAAATTTGTCAAGAGCATACACGACACATCTTCAATTCAACAACATTTTACATCTTGCAGCAACCCTTACATTATTGGCATTGGTCTCAGTATTGTTTATCGTTTACTTTCAAGCACTTGTATTTTCTTTCAAGTACTTTATATGCTTCACATATATAACATAAGCAAATTTTTCATTGTTGTCATTATATGCTGCTAGGGTAGATATAATTGTATTTCTCTTGCTTTCAATAAACTCCTAGATTTCCTTTTTGTACTTAACTTACTTAGCCTTGGTTATTTTCTTAGGGACCAACCCCCTTGGCTTCTCTAGGAGTTGTCCTAGACAGATGAGTCAAGTGTTGAGTGACAGTATCTCGACTTGAGGATTTCCCCCAAGGACACACCCAGTGGATTGAAGATTTCTTCCACATGACCCAAGGTGTGTACAAGGCGACAATAGGTTCCATTGGGCCTATGCCTATGCATCGACATATTTGAATGATAATCGATAGATCCGTGATATGAGAGATCTCAACCGTCAATCTTATGACTAAGATTAGGAGGAAATCATGTTCAGGGCATCAGAGTGTCGGACCTCAAAAGACCTCCAAGTCCAATTTCTTGGGATGTCTCAATATGTTGATACCAGTGGGCAGGGTTTCGTCAAGACATGGTTCTAGGAATATCAGATACCAGGAGATCAGGAGGTGAGTATAGTTGGCCTTGAAAATCATGGGGTTGGGGCTCTGATGGCCCAATACCCTGATTGGTAAGGGTTATGTACCTCCTTCGCAAAATTACACATGGAAATGTGGAACCCTTGTTGAACCCATGTCTTGGGATAGGTAGGTTAAATGTAAGCTGTCAGATCTGGGGGTCGTCCAATCCCCACTGTCAATTCTCCCTAGGAAGGAAATCGAATCCCGGATCACCAGGGGTTTTGGTCGACCTTTTATGCAGTGAGGCCTAGTGCCCTGGTGTGTCGACATCCCATTACCCTAATGGGGCAAGGTTCCCAGGAGAGGTTTTAATCCTTCCTCCTAAGCTTGGAGCGGAGAGGATGACATCACCCATCCAATGCAATGAAGAGAGGTGTCAGCACCTGGTTCGACAAGCCTAGTGTCTTATGGTTTCCTTGGGGACCGATATCCCAGTACCCCGGTGGGTTGATATCACGATGGCTTGCTATATCGAAAGATCAAGGACCGAAAGCATTAAGTATTGGTCAAGAGCGGAAAGGGGGCAAGGACCCAACAAGCTGAAAGTTTGGTAGGTCAGGTAGTAGTTTCCATGACAACGTCCACTATAACATCCATGTCGACACTAGGAGTTGATGTGTTATGACACATCAGATCCTTGACAGATGACATGTGTGATGTGGAGCCACGTGAGTGCCACATGGCAGTGTGGTGGAATTTGACTAAGGATGTCTAAAACTTTGGAAGGCTATAACTTTTGATCCAAAGCTCAGCTTTGAGCATGGTGATAGTCGTTGGAAATCTCTTGACAAGTAGAAGACAATGACACCCTCGTGAATAGGCTTTGAGATGGTTGAGGAAAATAATAATTTTAATAACCCATCCCTTAAAAAGGTACTTAGGGGGTTGGGTGTCTTACATTGGTGCAACTTTCCAAGTGAACTGTGTATAACACCCCAATCAAAACAAGAAAGTCTAGGAAAATGTTCAAGGAATAGGAGGAGGCTTCACCAATATTCCCTGATTATAAAATGAATGTACGTTCGTTGTTTTCTTACACTTATTTTTTTTTAACTTTGGTCCTTTTCCAACTAAAGCCTCCACATTTTGTATCTCTCCAAAAAATGTTTCCCTTAATGCTTTCACCTACAGAAAATTTACTTCAGTTGGTGTCCTCCTCTTATTTAAGTCAATAGGGACAAAATGATCACCTTCCAAGACAAAAAGTTTTGTATCTTCATCATGATTTTCATTTGTCTTTTGTCTTGTACAATGATCCTCTTTCTCAGTTGATGAATCCCTAGGTTTCTCTTCATGAAGGTTAGCTTCTATAAAATGGGTTGATCTGTAACTTGGCCTTGACAATAACATGGCATGGGATAAACAAAATGTTGGTTAGCATGGAAGTTGAATTAGTTCAAGTGAAACTTATTCCCCCAACATCGTGGATTTAGGAATATCTACTGCTGCGACTTTCTCTTTCATTATGTGTGTGATCTCATCCAGGTCTGCTTCAAAGCAGGTTAACCTCCTTTCAAGGAAGGAAGAAATTCTTGACCTAGTTAATATACCTTCGATATCCGTTGAGTCTTGGAGCTCGTTCTTTCTTGAAGTACTCAGACTTCGTCTAGCTTCTCTCCCTCTACCCTATACCATCTTCTAGTGCAAGCCATGAGATAGTTTTTTCTAGCAAATTTTCGCTACAACAATTGTGGATCTTTCCTAAGGAGCTTGAACTAATATGAATACCAAAATGATCTAGCCTGCAAAATTTCATGACCATGGCTCATTGATTTGTGTTCTTATGTGTCTAGCAACTTTGCACCATGGTTTTGACCCTCTTTTGTCTTGCATATTTTCACCATGGCTTTGACACTTTTCTGTCTTGCATATTTTTAGCACGACTCTGCTAAAATGATTATCATTATTCATTATCATGTCCTTTAGGTTTAATAGAGAACAAATACCAAACTATTTTTTTCTCTGATTGTATGTCCTACAACTTTTCCACCACGACCTTGATATTATGCATCATGTAGTTTTTCATTCACAACTCAATTACACAAGTTGACTTTGTCTAACTTGATCACTAATCCACTTTATTGTATTTTGTTGGAGACTTGGTCAACTTTGATCACTCTCCCCACATGTGATCTAGATATAATAATACAAATGAGCGTACAACATGTCTAGGATTTGGACAGTACTCTCTTTATTTGAATGCTTGTCTCTTACTCGATCATTTGTGTATGAGGAATTTTCAATTGTTGGTACTTTTATCATATCAATTGGTATCAAATCCTTGGGATTAGGGCTTCACCACTCTGGTCCCATTTGGGATTTTCTTCTTACCCAAAATATTTCTCCAAGCTCTCTAGGCCATTAGACTGTTGATGTTTGTAGCATCGGACACGTACTTGCACATCGGTTTTGTGTCTAACATGTGGAAGGCATCCTTAATTCCTCTCAAGGCTTAGGATATTCACTCTGATAAAGTGATTATTAAAGTGAATGTAGTTGCATAATTAATGGAGTTTAATTTAAGTCAAATGCATAAGTATTTGGCATTAGTGATTTAAATCAAATCATATCCATTAAATCATAAAGTGAAGGTGAGATCTAATCTTAGCCATCGATCACTTTGGAGATCTAGGGTTTTGCATTTAAGGTAAACTCAAGATTATAAAAGTCATCCTAAGTGGCAAGGAGTCACACATAGAGTGAGATAGTGATATCTCACTAATTGGGTGGAGAAGGACTTTCATCCAAGTGTGCAGGGGAAAGGTCTAAGGAAGGGATCAAGGGGCAGTAAAGGAGTAGTGGCCAAAAATATTGGGGGACAAATATTGAGGTGTGATAGGCCAGTCTTATTGTTTTTTATTATTCCTCAGGTGGGCCATTATCACGAGACGAGAGCCCAAATTTTATCTTAATAAAATTAACAAGGTACTGGTTTTCCCTTCGGGGTTTTTCCAAGAGTATTTACCTAGAAAATTACGTGTGAAAATGTGTATGGTTTCTTGTTGTGATTCCACTGAATTATTTACTTAGATCGTTAAAACTAAATCATGCTTTTATTTAATTAAATTTTCATGATAATTTTATTACAACAAGGATTTTCTAGGAAATAAATCATCGAGTGGTGGGTTTGAAATTTAACAGGGACTATATACACAAGAAAAGAGTCGTAAATTTTCATTGAGTGGTAAACTATGAATATTTTACCAATTTCATCCCTTCATCTTTGAATTTCTTTCATTTTTTACTACAACCTCAAATCCCATCTCGATTTCCATCCATGTTTGTCCTTGCATCTCCCAAGTCCCATGACTCCCTGTAAAAACACTAGTGAATCAGGAGACTCCTAGAACTCCAATCTTGCCCAAGTGTTGGCTAAACAAAAGTATGAAAAACAATGCATATTTTTGGAAACGCTTGATGCTTAACAACAAAAGTTCCAAAGTCAAAATGATGTATGATGTTATGAGTGTTCCAACAACTCATGACCACCTAGCAACAAGTCCAACCACAACTTCAACCTTGACCCATTATTCACTAGGTGGTTCCAACTATTCAACAAACCTTCAAGTTGGACCCTAAATGGTTAATGTTTAAATTTGGTGGGGATTTCAATGGTGATAAGCTCAGTTCTTGGATGTGGAGCATGGAAATTTGTTTCAAAACCCAATAAAACATGATAGAGGCCAACAAGATTTTGGCCATTAAAATTCACATGGAGGACAAATCCCTTACATGGTAGCAAACACTGTAAATGTGTTGAACCTGCACAGAATAGATCTAGCTAGAAAATACTACACACATTTGTAGAGAGAAATTAAGAAAGAAGAAGCAAGATAGGAAGAATGGAAGAGTTTTCATTAACCGTATTCCACACTCAAAGAGTGAATAATTTACAATATATATAGGATAAATGAGTAACTAATGAGCCATAGTGGTGGTCTAGATTGATCTAGACACACACCAATGGTTACAAGAGTAAACTTCCACCTAGTCTAGTCTCTCAGGCAGTTACGGGAGTGAACTGCCACCTAGCTGAGTTAACTAGTCAACTAGTCTTCAGTTAACTGACTGAAAAAAGAGTAGTGAGTTGGTGATGATCCCTGTTATCCCCGATATCTAGGGATAACTAGGAGATCATGTCTTGAGGCCCATAGGTCCTAGACATGGAGTACCGAGACCAGGATTGACCTGAGCATGGCCCTGGAGGGGGCATCTTTCTTCTTCTTCGCTAGATTTGTCTTGTCAGCAGCAGTAGCTTCCATCACCACCGGCTTGGACTTGCATCGGAGAGGACTCTTGCTCCATGAGGTAATTGGTCTGAGGTATCATGGTATGTGTCATGTTTGATCGTTATAACCTTCTTGTATATGCATTAGGTTCCTTTCATTTCTGATGACTACTTGGATCTTACACTAATCCACTTGACCATTGTTGGGGTGATTGATGGGGTGACTTAAGAAAGCTTGTATTCATGGGTTTTGGTTAGCCACCAAAGGGGATTTGCAGAGCCATCATCCACTCCCACCATTTTATCATTTTACATCTTATCTCCCGCTCATCCATCCCATTCCCCTAGTCCAGCCATTAGGATGGCATTTGAGGGTTACACTTTGTCTTGTGGGAAGAAGGGGCTAAAGGCCAAGGGGGTAAAAGTAGCTGGTAAAAGATAAAATCCATAGGAAATAAAACCTAGAGATGCTTCACCCAGGAGATCCCCAAGATGGCAATAAAAAGCCTCTTGATAAGAAACTAAAGGGACCCTAAGAAAAAATAATAAAACAAGACCTAACCAAGAGGATGGGAGGTCTCATCACGAGCTGACCCATTATGTTCATAGGTATCCAGCGGTATGACATTGCCATCATCTAGTCACCACGCCAGGGCAGTGACCTTTGGTTGCATGGCCAAGGGAAAGGGGGTCTCATCACGAGCCAGCCTTATCATTTCTACGAAGATACCAGTGGGTAACACTGTCAGCTCTAGCCACCAAGACAAGGTAGTGTCCTCTGGTTAGACCTTGAAATAAAAACAATAAAATAAAAATAAAGGCAATAAAGGGATTGAAAAAAATGCATCCATGACGAGTACAGCTCGCCTCCTACAAAGGCACCCACAGACAACACCTGCCCTTGGTCTTACTGTGACTGGACATCCCTAAAAACCATATCACCTCATAAAACATGGCTTGAACAATCTTCTGAGGGAACTTTCCTTATCTTGTGGGTATTAGCCCAATAAGTTATTTTGTTGGTTGCTTCAGCTTTGTATATTAGATCTGTGTAATGTCTTTGAGCTCTTAGATGATATGCTAGGAATTTCATGCATATATTCGATAACTTTAATGATGAAATATGATTGACATTGCTATGATCCCTAGGACTAATGAGCCCATGGAGGGCGTAGTCTTTGATGTGCATGACCATACCC
>ML807538.1:214828-234632 GCA_009831015.1 Picea engelmannii
TATTGTTCCTTTGTCATGGTCACAAAAGTTTCACTAGGGGTCCCACCCATTAGTATATTATTAAATATAGTTAAATAAGAAGTCATAAGGCATTTGCAACCATTTGCAAGCAAGTACCCTATGTTGCGCTTTTGAGAGTCAACACAAGGGAGGTATAATCTCCCCTAAAATCACTTGGGTCTCTCTAGCCAACATTTTTTATATGTATTTTATTGTAATAGATTTAGTGTTATTTTCATCTAAAGACATAAATATTTGTTTTGGAGATCGGGTGCAAGTCTTGTTCTTGCAAGAAAGTTGAGTTGTGTGTAGGATCATTTTAGAGGTAGACCACTCTTGGAGACTTGTCACAACTATTTTCTTCAGCCCAAGTAGATTCATTTTCTTCAGCCCAAGTAGATTCATCCCCTACAATAGTGTTGGAGGGAGTTCCTTCCATACTTATCTTTGTCTTTTCCAACATTAGGGTTTCTAGCTCACTAAAGGAAATTCTAATAAATTAACCCTAGATTGTTATTTTACTTTGATAATTTGTTGGTAAAACTTGATTTGAAATGTAAGAGAGGTACCCTAATAATTTACAACCACATATTATCATAATCAAGAGTTAAAGCCCTAATTAATCTAGTGGCTTTCCTTTCTTGTTTGATTATCTCTCCTTGCCTTGGGATTTCTTGGTTTTTCTCTAAAATTGAGTGGGGACTCTACACTCTTCTTTTTATCTCTTTAGTATGTGTGTGTATTCTAGGGAGGTATTCCACCCCTACCCTCACATTTCTTGTGGTAACATGGATCTGTTCATTTGCTACATGACTAATAGTTGGTCTACTAGAAATGACAAGTAGGACCTTTGAGTGATGCGAGTAGGCTTTTCTAGAATCATGGAAGGGTTCAATCATAAATCAGATGGAGCACCTTTGAGTGATGTGAGTAGGTTGTTGTTGGCGGGCGAAATTGACCGTCTGTCAACTGGGAGAGTGGAACCGGTCCGGGGTTGTCTAAATAATCCAAGCCGTTTGGGATGAACCACCCTTACGGGTTTAACAGCTCCGTTAGCCGATCTAAGTCCTAAGAAAACGAAAAGAAAACTACTCTAAATTAACTAATCTAATTGTTATTTGAAAGACAAACGAATCATTCAAATCAAAATTGTTATACTAATTTGAGAGCAAACAAGACTAAGATCAATCGAATGATTACATAGATGCATGTACTCTGTTCCATTTGTTGTCACAAAATCGAGTAAACAGAATCGTATTGGATAACTCAACAGCAATGAAATCGTTTCATGGACCAATTGAAATCAACACTAATAGTTGCTTCAACTATCCACAAGATCACTTCGAATCCAAACCAAATCAACAAGATTGTTTTCTCAAATTGATAGCACTATATTAAACATAAACAAACGATCCATGCTATTAGCGAATCAAATCAAAACTGGTTGTTAAATTATCACAAATGAAATCATCATGGAATTAATTGGTTGATAACATGATCTGTAGGAGTCATCCCAACGTTTGTTATCGCCAATTGGGAGCAAACACAATCAATTTACAGTCCACGAAATCATCACTTGAATTCATTTCGAAATGAACTATTAGCCGAATTTTCTCATCCGAATTCAACAGAGATAAAATCCAAACCAAAAGAGCAGTATCAAATCGATTTTAGATACGAATCCAACTCATAAAAGCAATCGTGCTAACTCAAGATACACAACAACAAGAGTGAATCGAACAGTTTGAGTTTGACATAATCTTTATGAATCAACATAGTTCCATGATTTCGACAAAGAGATCTTTTGCATAGGTCAGATATAATCTAAATCCAAACGATAATGTTGACAAAACAGAGTCGTTTTTCCAATTTAATAGACTTCATCGTATTTATCAAGCCAATTCAATCCTATGAAATCATCTCAAAAAATCAAATCTCAAGAACTAAATCAAAGCCGTTGATATCCAACAACAAAATCATGTTAAATCAAAACAGAACCGTGTTCTAATTTTAGCGTAAAAACCTCCTATTCAGGTTGGATACAAACAAAATCCAAGCAAAAGAAAAACCCATTGATTTCGTTAATTGAAACCAACAGAATTATTCAAAACGAATCAAACCCAGTGAAAACCAATCAATTACTAAACTGGGCACGACCAAATCGTATAACCAAATCACAACTTCATTTAATTTTAGCAAAAAGAAAACAATGTACAGGATCCACAACATAACCACTTTTGATAATCAAACTATGACAGAGTCATGTCGAGCAATGGACAGAGCTAATTGAAAACCAAACTCAATTCATTATATTAATCCTAGCAATTCATAGAACGAAATTGATATCGAAACTCATACCTGGATAATGAGCAGACAACTTGGTCAAGATAGTTTGGAATTGACAAAGGTTGTAGCTGATTTGACATTCCTAAATACGATGGAACCAATGGTTTTCTGCTTCTTGTCATTAGCTCGAAGCTTGTCCCTTTCACTTGTCAACACTGTAACTTGGTTTTCCAATGATTTGATTTTCAACTGTAATAAGGGAACATCGATATAGTAGCATTCCATCCACACATTACATTGGTTACATGACGACTGCCAGGGCTTCGAAACGACAGTCGAGGGTTTGTTCAGATCACTAAGGGTTTCATTAGGAAGCTTGATCCCTGGGTAGCTAGGATTGTTCTTTAGGCAAGGGGGTAAATTAGAAACGAAGTCATAGGGTGGCTCAGAGAAGAGACCTTAGGAATAAGGGTACTCACTAGCTAGGAAGCGCTCGATATCAAAGTCCGAGTCTTCGCTGAGGACTACGGGCTTTTGATCAACACTAGGTTTAGGTTTATTCCTAACAAGTCTCGATATCAGTCGAGCATTCTTTTTACCTTTGCCATCTACAGTAGGGTTACCCTTGACCTTCTTGTTCACAGGATTTTTAACAGCCTCAACCTTGTCTGTTATAATGTCGGGTAGGTCGATATCAGGGCAGACCGAGGGTTTGGGAGAGGGTAGAAGGGCATGAAAAGGCACGGGTGGCCCAACCTTAGTTTCACTGACCACAGACTTATCAATTTGGAGAGACTCTGAATCAACAAAGCCATTCCGAGAGAGAAAAGCTTGCCAATTATTGTCGTGGAGGTTTAAATGATGAACAATGATAAGTCTGATCAAGCCGTGGTGAAACAAGCTACTATCAGCCTTCTCTCATTTAAACCTCTTAGCCATTTTGTAAAGACTACGTTGGAAATACAATGGCATGTTCAATGGATAACCCATGAAATTCATTAACAATCAAAGGTGATAAAGAAAAACCAATCCATACTGACCCTCATAAGTCACAAATTGTTTAACCACTATCAAAAGATCATGCCACCTTGGTTTAAGCGTGGAAATAGGCATACCTTTGTCACAGGATGTGACCTTTCGTGATATGAACAGTAATGGCCATGGCACCTCATCAAATTTAGAGTTTTTAAACCATTGTTGGCCCGTGGCTACTAATCCTGTGGCAGAGCTAATGAACTCTTCATTGATTTCAAGCTGAATGTCACCTACTTTGGCCCTACACCCATCAAAGGTAAGGGTGAATTGTTGTGAAAAAAACATATTGAAACCCTCGAACCTTTGTACAAACGTGAGCCAACCATTATCTTGTAAATCTTTCCAGGCATTATCGAACAGTAGCAGGGCTTGACTATCGTTCGACTCTATTCACACCACCGGTGCCATAGACAGGAGCACACGGTGAGCGATGTGAACAAGCCAAGGTTTAAACACAACATACGCAGGGGAAGAATGCTCAAAGGCTTACCCGATGCTAGCAGAGGTGAAACAGGGATAGGAGTAAACATTAATGACAGATCATGCGAAGGTGGTGGAGCTATTTCTGCCCATGCAGAATAGTCATTACCATGGTACAACCGCTGACGCTTAAAACTATTCAAATCACAATGCATATGTGTTACAACTATACCACTTCAATCAATCAATCGAAACCTTTGGTAAGTGGATTGATCATTCGCGCGAGCAATAGTTATGGTTTCAAAACCAAACAAATGAATCGAAACCAATTCCAAGTGTTGTATGAAACGATTCATACCAAAGGCACAACCATAACACCGATGCTTTTTTATATAACCAATGTGCCAAGTGTTTTGATCAAATAACATGTAAATCTAATCATCAATGCATCACAAACTCAATCACTCATGAAATGAAACTGCATAATCGATCAAAGAATGTCAAATGAGTACAGATCAAGAGGTCTTGCCAACTGTATAATGGTAAGTAAAATGTAAACGCAATGGGCATATCAACAAGAATGATAATGACAATTCAGTGATGATTTTAATGCGACTTCAAAAACCAAGTTTTCACACTTGCAGTCGTGAAACAAGAAGAAAGGTAAGTGTGTAAATAGCGCAAAAAGTGTCGTTTTATTTGAGAATTGCGACGGAAATTAAGGTTTGCAAAACACTGGTGTAGGCAGCTTATAAGGACAGTAAAAAAATGTAAATTGGCTGCCAACAATGGTGACACACTGGTAGAAGCAGTTATCTCTGCCAAAAGAACAAATTCAGATTAGGATAGTAAAGATGATTCCAACTCAAAAATAACAACCAGAAAACCGTGTAAACATCATCATTAACCAAATATTCTAGCAGTGTTTAAAGGATGAAAGCTGATAACAGTCTCAAGACAAGCGAGTTGCGATATTAAAGATAAAATCTCCAATACTGTTGACAGAGCCACTGCTGCCAGCAGGTGTCCATAGCCTCGACAGGGTTGCCATTTAACCCACTCTGACATCTGTATCCTGCCAAGAAGTTCTAGATCAGAGTAAAGGATATTAAGAGGTTTCTTATTTGCAAATTTTCATATACCCGACATTGCTTCGCTGCCAGCGGGCCTGTTTAGTACCCCGACGAAGTTGTCTTGGCGCCATGCATGCATTTACCCGCTGCCAGTAGACCTGTTCAGCATCCCAACGGGTTTACAAGTACTTCCCACAGCTCTATTAATGATTTACTTTGTTTTGTTTTTCAAAGACATATAGTTGAGCGGGGTGATGCTGAAAATTATGATATTTTAACATAATTTTTTTCAGACCTCTGTAGAATTTTTTAAAAGTGTCCTTTATTAAGATCCAGAGATGTTTCATTTATAGAAGAAACTTCTTAAGGCAGGGAGACATCTTCTGAGTCATTCCCTTAAAGAATAGGGACAACGTAAGAAGATAAAAGATAATCCCAACAAGCTTATGTTAGAGATTGAAATCAGTTAACTTCTTTCAAACGACAAACTTTTTCCAATCATAGATGTAAATTTCAGAAGCATACAATTGATGTTTATACAATTTTCTTAGCAGTTATTTTAGTGAAGGAACTTTCTGTTTTCTTTGTCTGAATAGCTCTGTATACAGGTATGTGTATTTCAAAAAACACAAGTTGATAAACTCAAAGGAAAATTCAAAAACAAAAAGCAAAAGAAAAAGCGAACAAAAGCAAAATATGTACATAATATACACGGGTTGTTATCAAGCAAAGTATCTTTTCAGGGCTTGGCCATTCAACGGATAGGTGTCAGGCTGCCTTTCAAGATTCTCCAATCAGAAAGAACTGGGACCCAACTTTTCAGCAATCAAAAATGGTCCAAGCCATAAGTTTTGAAATTTTGTATGCTCTCCCTTTCCCTCATGTGGTTTATCCCATTTCAAGACGAGGTCACCTACTTCGAAATTCCTATCAGAAGCAGAGTTAGAATCAAACCAGCTGTTAACCAATAGTTGATGCTGATCTAAATTACGTTTAGCTTGAGCTCTAACCACTTCTAGCTTCATCAAAGCATTAATTCGGTTTTCTAAAGGGGAACAATCTTCTTCTTGGATTTTCTGCAACAACTGTAGTGAAGGAAGAAGAATTTGAGGTGGTAGAATTGCTTCTCTGCCATAAACGAGAAAAAAGGGGGAGTTACCTACAATGGCTTTTGGTGTTACCCTATCAACCCATAGTGCGTTCAGCAACGCATTGTGCCAATTTTTGTGATTTTCAACCACCGTTCTCTTGATGATTTTAATCAAGTTCTTATTTGTTGATTCTGCCAATCCGTTGCCCTGAGGGTAATAGCTAGCAGAATATTTCAATTTAATTCATTTTTCTAAAGCGAACTCACTCATCTCAAGAGAGGAAAAGTAAGAAGCGTTATCAAATACTAAATAGTCAGGAATACCAAAACGAGTGATAATATTCGAATTTAGAAAGACAATTACCTGACTGTTGTTGACAGTTCTTAATGCGACAGCTTCAGACCATTGGGTAAAGTAATTTGTGGCTATCACAATAAACTTGTGCTGTTGTGAGGACGGGGGGTTGATTGGACCTGTGATATCAAGGCCCCACTGCTAAAAAGGAGAGTCTACTGAAACGGGCTGCAAAGGAAAGGCTGGTTTTTGTAACCTCCCTGATGCTTTCTGACAAATGTTACATTTACGACGCAAGGCATGGGCGTCTCTAAAAAGCATGGGATGGTAATAACCATCTCTTAAAACCTTATGAGCAGTGGTGTCACCACCAAAATGACCACTAGCTTCTCCTGCATGCAACTCTAGCAAGACTTTTTCTGCTTCGTCTTTCTCAAGACAGCACATCAGTACGCCGTCAAAACTTTGACGAAATAGAATACCATTAACCAAATGAAAGGAGGCAGCCTTTAATCTCAACGCTCTTCTTTTAGTGGGATACAGGTGACGAGGGGCTGACCCATATTCAAGACAGAATCTTATATCGTCATACCAAGGACTGACAGGGTTTTGTACGCAACAGATTAGATTTTGATCGTGTTGTCCTAGGTTTGACGTATCGCTTTCTTCTTGCTGTCCTGCTGCTGAATCAGAAACTAATTTGCATAACCCTTGTCCTCTCACTATTTGAGCTAGGGTGATTTCTAAGTCGTACTCATGCAAGGAGGTGACCCAGTTAGCCCTCTTTTCACCTAGTTCCTTCTGCACTAACAGGTCCCTGACAGCTGGGTAAGGGACAATGACTTTCGTCCTTAACTTCAAAAGATAAGACCGGAAGTGCTTGACTGCTTTGAAAATAACATAGGCTTGCCGATCTACCACTGGGTAGTTAAGTTCAACGCCTTTGAAATCAGAGCTCATAAAGGCGATGTGGACTTCGTTGTTTTTGACGTTCTTTTGAGTTAGGACGGCGGCATAGGAACGGTCAGAAGAAAAAGTGTAGAGTGTAAAGTCTTGAGAAAAGTCGGGGCTCATGAGAGATGGAGCGTCAATTATGGACTTCTTTATTGCATTGAAAGCTTGATTTTCTAGGGGTCCCCAGTGATTTTGGGTGTCTTTCTTAATTAACTTCTGTAAAGGCCTGACCATTTCAGAGAAACTAGGGACAAATCTTCTCACAAAGTTAATCTGGCCTAAGAAGGACTACACAGATTTTTTGGATGTAGGAGGGGGAAGTTTCACGATGAATTGAGTCCTTTCGGGGTCGATAATCATCCCTTTGCTCGACACAATAAATCCCAAGAGTTTACCCTGCTCTACTGCAAAGATGGATTTTTTAGGATTCAAGGAGATGCCATATTTACGACATCGCTGTAGAACGGCTCGTAAGTGAGCTAGATGATCATTCTTGTTTTTAGAAAATACAGTCACATCATATAAGTAAACCACGATGGACTAATTGATTAATCCTTGGAAAGCGATGTCCATCACTCTCTGGAAAGTGGCACCAACATTAATCAATCCAAAGGGCATTTTTCGATAAGAATAAGTGCCCCACGGGGTACGGAAGGTAGTTTTAAGTTGGTTTGGTGGAGACACCAGGACTTGGTTGTACCCTGAGAAACCATCCAGTAAGGATAGATTCTCAGAACTAGATACCCGTTGAAGGATCTGTTCCATGGGTGGGACAGGGTAGTTGTCTTTATCAGACGCTCTATTAAGGTTTCAGAAATCGACGCAGAGTCGGATTTCCCCACTTTTCTTCCGGACAGGGACAAAGTTAGAAACCCATTGAGTGTGCCTAACTGGAAAAATTATCTTAGCATTTAGGATCTTATTCAACTCTTTTTGAATGGTCGGTTCGAGCTTAGGGTGCATTTTTCTCAATTTTTGTTGAAAGGGTAAGGTTTGGGGTTTCATAGGAATGACATGTTGTATGATGTTAGGGTCGAAAGTTTTAAGGTCGTCATACGTCCATGCAAAGACATATTTAAATTCTTTGAACAATTTAATGAATGCAACTTTTTCTTGTTTAAAACATCCTACCCCTAGATTAATGCACTGCAGATTATCATTAGTTCCTAAGTTTATTTTTTCATAAGATAACGAGGAACTATTGGTTTTACAGTTGACTGACTTTTTAAATTTATCTTGAAGATCGTAAAATTTCTCTAATCTAACTACAGATTTAGGGATCGAATTTACCATGTTCGATGAAGATTCAGGAGTTCTCGGATCTGGTATTACCGTGAAATCACGCAAATTGTCATCGTGCATGCGTTCGTCTATCACTACGCCTTGAAAAGTTTCTTCCATGTGTAGAAAGTTAATAATCTGCTGATCGTCGTCAAATACTCTCCAATTCGTGATGTTGTTGGGAACGGACGGCCGAAACAACAGTTCGATGGAGAATGCATCTGGGGACAAACCCTCTGTAGGAAAGAGTTTAGAAGCTACGTTAGCTAATAAATCTGCTTCAGAGTTATTCAGTCTGGGAATAGAATTTATATTGAAAGCAAAAAAATTATTCATTAAATTCCATACCTCAGATTGGTAGATTTTGAGATGCGGAGATAGACAGTGGATAGAATCTCTTACATGTCTAACCACTATTTCAGAGTCGCCAAAGACGGTCAGATTTTGAATGTTCATATCTAAATCTTTTCTGAGACCTTACAGTAAAGCCTCATATTCTGCAGTGTTGTTAGTACATTCAAATTCTAACCTACATGCAATCAATGTTTTGTTACCTGTCGGATTGATAATGACGCAGCCTGCGCCAACTCCTTCTTTGGACTTTCACCCGTCAAAATAAAGAGACCAAATTTGATTTCCATCGGGTACATGAGACCGTTGCGTAGAAGCTGTTGGCTGCACATATGCTACAATCTCGGACTGCTGTTCTGGATTAGTGATAGCTGAAGCCTCAACCATGAAATTTCTGAAAAAGGTGTCCATCCCTTGTACTTCGGGTGAATCAGCAGAAGGTGTAAATGGTTTGTTGGGATCATTCAAATCTGTGACTGTGAACTTAAGGTAGCATTCACGCTTTACCTTGATCTTGTTAGGCTTGCCATTCTCTGGAAGCCATAGGTGAGACCAATTTGTCGTAAAATAACTGTGTAGCTACTCCGACCAGTCCCTGATTAAAAATAGACCATACACTTCTAGAATATCCACAAAAATAATATCAATGACTTGATGAACCTTGGGGTTAGATGATAATCTTATAAGCACATTCTTTAGTTCGCCTATAACTTTAACATTGGTTCTATCAAGTTGTATGATTTTTAAGGTGGAGGGTTCAACTTCAGTGTTAATCTTCTGGAAAACAGACCATGGAATCACATTGGATGACGCTCCCGAGTCTACCATACAATTGTGCACGTTTCTATTAAAGATTTCAAAAGTTAACAAGAAAGGAGGTACATTTTTGCGAGTGCTAAGGGTTGTAGTTTGTGGCCTTTTACTCGTAGTTTCTAAAGCTACTTTATCTACATTATTTACATTATTTACAAGAAGGCTTCCTTTATCTTGAGGATCAGGATTGTTTTTAGTGGAAGTCTTCTGAGGAACTTTGTTCTGCACAACCTTGTTACCACTTGAATTACCATTTTTACCATTCTCTGAGATATTCTGTAACATTTTTTGTAGCAGAAATGGAAATTTCAATAACTCATAAACATAAATGTTAGCTCTCAACTTTTTAAGATCTTCAACTACATCATAATCTAAGTTGGGGTTCACATTACTCTGTTTAGTCTCAGCTGGTTTAGATTGCTTTGGGGGCGAAGTTGTAGTGTTTTTGGCAGAATATTTGTTTGCTGTTTTACTCCTGGTATTATAGGGATGCATTGCCTCGAAGTTATCTTGAAAGATGCTATCCGAGAAGTGTCCAAAAATGTTTGGAGAAGACTCCTCTTCTTGAACTGTCTCTTGTTCAACTACCTCCTCAAGAATCTCAGGAGGCATCAAGTTATCTTGAGCTTCTAGAATTGTCTGAAGGGCACATTGCAGACTTTCTAGATTAAGGCCTTTGGTGGTTGGATTAGGTCGGTTGGTGGGAAAAGGCTTCTTCGGTCATCCTTTTTAAGTCTATAACTTTATTTGACAGTTTTTGAACAACTTTAGTTAAGTTTTCTAAATCAGAGCTTTCAGGTTGTGTTTTACTTTGAGTAGGTCTGGGTAAGATTTCGATCTTCTTTTTGGAAGAAAAACTACTCTCTATTTTGTTTCTAGTAGAGTCTTTAAGACTAAGTATGTCTTTTTCAATCTGTCTGGCCTCCTCGAAGGCTTCTAACAACGTGGCTTTCTTATATTGTTTAACCCAAATAGCTATACTTTGATGCAAAACTTTAGTGTAGTATGCTATTATGAGATTCTCGACAGGCATGGAATCCGTAGGGATTCGGTTTTTAAGTGTTAAGAATCTTTGATTAAAGTCTTTAACTTTTTCTTTTGGGTTCATTCTTAAGCTAGAAAGGTCCATGACTAAGACTTCCGAAGGCTTACCGTCTCCGAACTTTTCCAAAAAGCACGACTCAAACTTTTCCCAAGACACGATGGTATGGGGTTGCTGGGCAAAGTACCATGTAGATGCATTGCCCTCGAACGTATAGGGGAACAACCTACAGACAACATCTTCATGTTCGACATTGAGGAGTCTTATGGCTAACATAAAATTTTTAATGTGATCTTCAACGATCTATTTTGAGTCAGGGTCAAACTTGGGAAGCCATTTCTCCGGATGTTTAGGTAAGGGATGCTGAGCTCCAGGTACAACTACCACATCCTAGTCGAGCCAAGGCCTAGCTGGGTTGTTCTGGTTGGCCATTGGTGTAGTGGGTGTGGAAGGCTGAGAAGGGGAATTGCCTTCGTCAGAAGAATCTCCTCCAGAAGAAGAAGGAGATGATGGAGGTGGTGAAGGAGGTATTCCAGATCCTCCTGCAGCAGGATTGAGGGTTGGATCTGTAGGGTTCACAGCGAGGTTAGTGCCTCCTAATTGTTCTCTGATATTAGAGAAATCCAAAGGTTGGTCCAGCGGACGTTTTGGTTTCCTCAAACAGGCTAAGGCACTATGTGTTCTTATAAGAGATTGGCGGACAATCTCTTGTATGTCACCACCTGTAGGATTTGGGATTACTGGCTCAACTGTGATCCGTGGATCATCGTTTGATGTGGTTGTTGTTTGAGGGGGAATATTATCGTTCGAATGACTTCTTGTCACTATAGGTGAGCGATTAGGTGGTCGAGGTGTCTTACGACCGCCTCGTGCCATTAATTAATTTTAGGCCCTCCTTCTAGAGCCATTTGTTGGCGGGCGAAATTGACCGTCCGTCAACTGGGAGAGTGGAACCAGTCCGGGGTTGTATATGACTATGCTGTTTTCAAAGTAGTCAAGCACTTCCGGTCTTATCTTTTGAAGTCAAGGACGAAAGTCATTGTCCCTTACCCAGCTGTCAGGAACCTGTTAGTGCAGAAGGAACTAGGTGAAAAGAGGGCTAACTGGGTCACCTCCTTGCAGGAGTACGACTTAGAAATCACCCCAGCTCAAATAGTGAGAGGACAAGGGTTATGCAAATTAGTTGCTGATTTAGCAGCAGGACAACAAGAAGAAAGCGATACATCAAACCTAGGACAACACGATCAAAATCTAATCTGTTGCGTACAAAACCCTGTCAGTCCTTGGTATGACGATATAAGATTCTGTCTTGAATATGGGTCAGCCCCCCGTCACCTGGATCCCACTAAAAGAAGAGCGTTGAGATTAAAGGCTGCCTCCTTTCATTTGGTTAATGGTATTCCGTTTCGTCAAAGTTTTGACGACGTACTGATGCGCTGTCTTGAGAAAGACGAAACAAAAAAAGTCTTGCTAGAGTTGCATGCAGGAGAAGCCGGTGGTCATTTTGGTGGTGACACCACTGCTCATAAGGTTTTAAGAGCCAGTTATTATTGGCCCACGCTTTTTAGAGACGCCCATGCCTTGTGTCGTAAATGTACCATTTGTCAGAAAGCATCAGGGCGGTTACAAAAACCAGCCTTTCCTTTGCAACCCATTTCAGTAGACTCTCCTTTTCAGTAGTGGGGCCTTGATATCATAGGTCCGATCAACCCCCCATCCTCACAACAACACAAGTTTATTGTGACAGCCACATATTACTTTACCCGATAGTCTGAAGCTGCCGCATTAAGAAATGTCAACACCAGTTAGGTAATTGCCTTTCTAAATTCGAATATTATCACTCATTTTGGTATTCCTGACTGTTTATTATTCGATACTGCTTCTTACTTTTCCTCTCTTGATATGAGTGAGTTCGCTTTGGAAAAAGGAATTAAATTGAAATATTCTGCTACCTATTACCCTCAGGGCAACGGATTGGCAGAATCAACAAATAAGAACTTGACTAAAATCATCAAGAGAATGGTGGTTGAAAATCACAAAAATTGGCACAATGCACTGTTGAATGCACTATGGGCTGATAGGGTAACACCAAAAGCCACTGTAGGTAACTCCCCCTTTTTTCTCGTTTATGGTAGAGAAGCAATTCTACCACCTCACATTCTTCTTCCTTCACTACAGTGGTCGCAGAAAATCCAAGAAGAAGATTGTCCCCCTTTAGAAAACCGAATTAATGATTTGATGAAACTAGAAGAGGTTAGAGCTCAATATAAACGTAAGTTAGATCAGCATCAACTATTGGTTAAAATATATTTCGATTCTAACTCTGCTTCTGATAGGAATTTCAAAGTAGGTGACCTCGTCTTGAAATGGGATAAACCACACGAGGGAAAGGGAGAGCATACAAAATTTCAAAAATTATGGCTTGGATCGTTTTTGATTGCTGAAAAGTTGGGTCCCAGTTCTTTCCAATTGCAGAATCCTGAAAGGCAGCCTGACACCTATCTGGTGAATGGCCAAGCCCTGAAAATATATTTTGCTTGATAACAACCCTTGTATATTATGTACATATTTTGCTTTTGTTTGCTTTTTCTTTTTCTTTTTGTTTTTGAATTTTCCTTTGAGTTTATCAACTTGTTTTTTTGGAAATACACATACCTGTATAAAGAGCTATTCAGACAAAGAAAACAAAAAGTTCCTTCGCTGAAATAACTGCTAAGAAAATTGTATAAACATCAATTGTATACTTCTGAAATTTACATCTATGATTGGCAAAAGTTTGTCGTTTGAAAGAAGTTAACTGATTTCAATCTCTAACATAAGCTTGTTGGGATTATCTTTTATCTTCTTACGCTGTCCCTATTCCTTAAGGGAATGACTCAGAAGATGTCTCCCTACCTTAAGAAGTTGCTTCTGTAAATGAAACATCTATGGATCTTAATAAAGGACACTTTAAAAAAATTCTACTGAGGTCTGAAAAAAATTATGTTAAAATATCATAATTTTTAGCGTCACCCCGCCCAACTATATGTCTTTGAAAAACAAAACAAAGTAAATCATTAATAGAGTTGTGGGAAGTTCTTGTAAACCCCCCGGGATGCTGAACAGGTCTGCTAGCAGCGGGTAAATGCATGCATGGCGCCAAGACAACTTCGTCGGGGTACTGAACAGGCCCGCTGGTAGCGAAGCAATGTCGGGTATATGAAAATTTGCAAATAAGAAACCTCTTAATGTCCTTTACTCTGATCTAGAACTTCTTGGCAGGATACAGATGTCAGAGTGGGTTAAATGGCAACCTTGTTGAGGCTATGGACGCCTGCTGGCAGCAGTGACTCTGTCAATAGTATTGGAGATTTTATCTTTAATATCACAACTCGCTTGTCTTGAGACTGTTATCAGCTTTCATCCTTTAAACACTGCTGGAATATTTGGTTAATGATGATGTTTACACGATTTTCTGGTTGTTATTTTTGAGTTGGAATCATCTTTGCTATCCTAATCTGAATTTTTTCTTTTGGTAGAGATAACTGCTTCTACTAGTGTGTCGCCATTGTTGGTAGCCAATTTACATTTTTTTACTGTCCTTATAAGCTGCCTACACCAGTGTTTTGCAAACCTTAATTTTCGTCGCAATTCTCAAATAAAACAACACTTTTTGCGCTATTTACACACTTACCTTTCTTCTTGTTTCACGACTGCAAGCGTGAAAACTTGGTTTTCGAAGTCGCATTAAAATTGTCACTGAATTATCGTTATCATTCTTGTCGATATGCCCATTGCGTTTACATTTTACTTACTATTATATAGTTGGCAAGACCTCTTGATCTGTACTCATTTGACATTCTTTGATCAATTATGCAGTTTTGTTTCATGAGTGATTGAGTTTGTGATGCATTGATGATTAGATTTACATGTTATTTGATCAAAACACTTGGCACATTGGTTATATAAAAAAGAATTGGTGTTATGGTTGTGCCTTTGGTATGAATCGTTTCATACAACACTTGGTATTGGTTTCGATTCAGTTGTTTGGTTTTGAAACTATAACTATTGCTTGCGCGAATGATCAATCCACTTACCAAAGGTTTCGATTGATTGATTGAAGTGGTATAGCTGTAACACATATGCGTTGTGATTTGAATAGTTTTAAGCGTCAGCGGTTGTACCATGGTAATGACTATTCTGCATGGGCAGAAATAGATCCACCACCTTCGCACGATCTGTCATTAATGTTTACTCCTATCCCTGTTTCACCTCTGCTAGAATTGGGTAAGCCTTTGAGCATTCTTCCCCTACGTATGCTGCGTTCAAACCCTGGCTCATTCACATCGCTCACTGTGTGCTCCTGTCTATGGCACCTGTGGTGCGAATAGAGACGAACGGTAGTCAAGCCCTGCGACTATTCGATAACGCCCAGAAAGATTTACAAGATAATGGTTGGCTCACGTTTGTACAAAGCTTCGAGGGTTTCAATCTGTTTGTTGCACATAAATTCGCCCTTATCTTTGATGGGTGTAGGGCCAAAGTAGGTGACATTCAACTTGAAATCAATGAAGAGTTCATTAGCTCTGCCACAGGATTAGCAGCCACGGGCCAACGATGGTTTAAAAACTCTAAAGTTGATGAGGTGCCATGGCCATTACTGTTTGTATCACAAAAGGTCACATCCTTTGACAAAGGTATGCCTATTTCCACGCTTAAACCAAGGTGGCATGATCTTTTGATAGTGGTTAAACAATTTGTGACTTGTGAGGGTCGGTATGGATTGGTTTTTCTTTATCACCTTCGAATGTTAATGAATTTCATGGGTTATCCATTGAACATGCCATTTTATTTCCAGCGTAGTCTTTACAAAATGGCTAAGAGGTTTAAACGAGAGAAGGCCGATAGTAGATTTTTTCACCACGGTCTGATCAGACTTATCGTCGTTCATAATTTAAACCTCCACGATGATAATTGGCAAGATTTTTTCTCTCGGAATGGCTTTGTTGATTCAGAGTCTATCCAAATTGATAAGTCTGTGGTCAGTGAGACTAAGGTCGGGCCACCCATGCCTTTTCATGCCCTTCTACCCTCTCCTAAACCCTCGGTCTACCCTGATATCGACCTACCCGACATTATAACAGACAAGGTTGAGGCTGTTAAAAAGCCTGTGAACAAGAAGGTCAAGGGTAACCCTACTGTCGACGACAAAGGTAAAAAGAATGCTCAATTTATATCGAGACTTGCTAGGAATAAACCTAAACCTAGTGTTGATCAAAAGCCCATAGTCCTCAATGAAGACTCAGACTCTGATATCGAGCGCTTCCTAGCTAGTGAGTACCCTTATTCCCAAGGTATCTGCTCCGAGCCCTATGAATTCGTTTCTAATTTACCCCCTTGCCTAAAGAACAATCCTAGCTACCCAGGGATCAAGCTTCCTAATGAAACCCTCAGTGATCTGAACAAACCCTCGACTGTCGTTTCGAAGCCCGGGCAGTCATCATGTAACCAATGTAATGTGTGGCTGGAATGCTACTATACCGACGTTCCCTTATTACAGTCGAAAATCAAATCATTGGAAAACCAAGTTACAGTGTTGACAAGTGAAAGGGACAAGCTTTGAGCTAATGACAAGAAGCATAAAACCACTGGTTCCATCGTATTTAAAAATGCCGAATCGGCTGCAGCCTTCGTCAATTCCAAACTATCTTGACCAAGTTGTCTGCTCATTATCCAGGTATGAGTTTCGATATCAATTTCATTCTATGAATTGCTAGGATTAATATAATGAATTGAGTTTGGTTTTCAATTAGCGCTGTCCATTGTTCGAGATGACTCTATCATAGTTTGATTATCAAAAGCGGTTATGTTGTGATCCTGTACATTGTTTTTGTTTTGCTAAAATTAAATGAAGTTATGATTTGGTTATACGATTTGGTCGTGCCCAGTTTAGCAATTGATTGGTTTTCACTGGGTTTGATTCGTTTTGAATAATTATGTTGGTTTCAATTAACGAAATCAATGGGTTTTCCTTTCGCTTGGATTTTGTTTGTATCCAACCTGAACAGGAGGTTTTTACGCTAAAATTAGAACACGGTTTTGTTTTGATTTAACATGATTTTGTTGTTGGATATCAACGGCTCTGATTTAGTTCTTGATATTTGATTTTTTGAGACGATTTAATAGGATTGAATTGGCTTGATAAATACGATGAAGTCTATTAAATTGGAAAAACGACTCTGTTTTGTCAACATTCTTGTTTGGATTTAGATTATATCTGACCTGTGCAAAAGATCTCTTTGCCGAAATCATGGAACTGTGTTGATTCATAAAGATTATGTCAAACTCAAACTGTTCGATTCGCTCTTGTTGCTGTGTATCTTGAGTTAGCACGATTTCTTTTATTAGTTGGATTCGTATCTAAAATCGATTTGATACTGCTCTTTTGGTTTGGATTTTATCTCTGTTGAATTCGGATGAGAAAATTCGGCTAATAGTTCGTTTTGAAATGAATTCAAGTGATGATTTCGTGGACTGTAAATTGATTGTGTTTGCCCCCAATTGGCGATAAAAAACGATGGGATGACTCCTACATATCCTATTATCAACCAATTAATTCCACGATGATCTCATTTGTGACAATTTAACAACCAATTTTGATTTGATTCGCTAATAGCATGGATCGTTTGTTTATGTTTAATATAGTGCTATCAATTTGAGAAAACAATCCTGTTGATTTGGTTTGGATTCGAAGTGATCTTGTGGATAGCTGAAGCAACTATTAGTGTTGATTTCAATTGGTCCATGAAATGATTTCATTGCTGTTGAGTTATCCAATACGATTCCGTTTACCCGATTTTGTGACAACAAATGGAACAGAGTACATGCATCTTTGTAATCATTCGATTGATCTTAGTCTTGTTTGCTCTCAAATTAGTATAACAATTTTGATTTGAATGATTCGTTTGTCTTTCAAATAACAATTAGATACCACCCGGATGGGGTGATGGGGCCAGACACTTGGCGCATAGAGGGTACAAGGGGAGGCCAGCGCTGCACTGAGCCATGTGCTCAGCTCATGCCCACTGCTGCCATTACCCCCATGCATTAATTTACTTTAAACGTTGATGGGAGGGGAATTTAATCGGGCTCCCTCGACAACCTTTTCACAAAGAGAAATGCCAAGAATAGTTTGTGTTTTCGATCGACAGTCTGGGACTGGTTCTGCTGGTTTTCTAATGGTGTTTTTATCCCTCCGGCCGATCCCCGCCCTCAGCCTCGGCTCTGCAGACCTCCCCCACCCGCCAGGCATCACCATGCCATGCCAGTGACTTCGCCCACGCAGAGGCTCTCCCTGGCATCCCCGGAGGCCTCACGCGTCTACTTCACCCTCTGGTTCGTCTCCAACTTCGGCCATGTTGCTCAGACTCCATGGGTCGACCACCCATACTCCCACCACCTTCGACTGCCTAGAAATAATCGACACCAGCCTGAACCCTCCTCGATGTCACCCTTCTTGGCGGGCCCCTTCCTCCTCCAGGCACTCCTCTCCTCCTCCGGCGCTGGTGGTGGCTCCTGCTAAATCACCCACTGGGCTGCCTGTCCATGGTCAACCAAGCTACAGAAGGAAGTCGCAGTCAGCCAACCATTCGCATGAAAGTCTCACCATCTTGTATGATTTGGTTTTCGAACTCCGTCAAGGAGTGGAGGACCTGCAATTTCGTGTACAACAGATGGAAGGCCAGCTGTCAACTCTCCTTCAGCTCCTCTCAAACCACCACGAGGCCTCTCCAGCAGAGTCCGACGAAGCATCTCTTACTGCCAGCGATCACGAGAGCAGCCATCAGCAGGAAGTTGCAGAGGACAACAAGGTGTCTGGTCGGAAGGAGTTCGAGCCAACATTCATGGACACCGACAGGAAGGAGCACATACCGGCGAGCAATGCAGAAGCTGTCAAGGGAATGGTTCAGCTGGAGGTCAAGGAGATGATAGGCATCAGTCTGCAGGTGTACACCCCGACGACAGGTGCTGAGACGACAGTTCATAAGGACAAAGTGCATCGAGGCCAATGACATGCAATGGGCAACCAGTGGGACACCTGTCACCGAGGAGCCATGGCTAGGCCCTCTGCCGGAGTATGTGCCAGATTATATACCACTTGTATGACCCCTCTAGGGGGATGCTTCTTGTTTTAAATTTTACTCTAGTTGTCTGTTTATGCTAGGACTGATAGAATCTCTGATACTCGTATTACCCGGTTGGCTGAACTAGTTCCTCCTTCTGGAGCAGTTCAGTAATTACAATCGGTTGACTTCAGTTTTTTGTACTCTTGGTTTGGTTCCTGGAAGGCTTTAATATATAAAATACTTACTTACAAAAAAAATTAAAATAACAATTAGATACTTGTTTAATAGTTTGAATTTAATTCTTTAAGCTTCGAATTGATTTTAATATGATTCTGTGTTTGATTTAGACCAGCTACAGAATCGTAAGATTCTGTAGCTAGTCTTTAGAATTAGATTTTTATCAATTTTATCAACAAAATATCCTCTTAACTTGTCCATTTTTATCCTCTTTCAGGTACATTCGAATTGCAATAATCAATTGGGCATACTGTGGCAGTCTAGGAGATATTTGTGTGATATAGTTTTTATTTTGGGTTGTTAGTTTAATCAGACTTGGGATATTTTCCCAGATTTGTGTAAACAGTTTTGATAACTTCCACAGGGATGTTTTACCCTGTGGGAGGTCTTTAAATACTTGTCATTTTTGTAATAAGGATCATCCTCACTTGTGGGAGAACCAGGCTATGGATTTATGATACAAACTGAGACGAGAGTTGATGTCTTGTAACAACTTTCGCTTTCAATATATCAAACTTTTGTTTCAAGTTTTATGCATATTAGTTTGCAGTTGATTATAGACTACTTTAGCTATCATAATCTATTGCAAGATGATGTGATTTAATTAATGTGTTATCCATATCTGATCTCTTTCATTATTTAAAAGTACAACAATTACTTTGTTTCAGTTAATGAATCACAGATTTCTCTTCTTCGTTAATTGAATCATTTTGTATAGATCTTTGCATACAAGTTTATCTAATTGTGAAGATTTATAAATCATAAGGTTGCTGTAAATTTTTATGTCTTGTTTGTCCTCTAATTATATTTGAAGAGCACAAC
>ML807539.1:63530-74943 GCA_009831015.1 Picea engelmannii
AAAAAAATATCAAAAATAAAAATAATTCAAAAAACATTAAAATATCCTAAACTGAAATTTTAAATTTTTTAAAAATAATCAAAATTGAAAAAAAAAATTAAAAAAAAAATCTAAATATTTTTTTATGAAAACTAAAATTAGATTTTTTTAACAAAAAATTACAAGGGAGAGGGTGTGGGGGGTGATGTTGAGCATCGCCCCTCCCCATGTCCTGCAGCAAAGAAGTCCCATGCAACTTATTTTTCAAGGGGCGTGGGGAGGGGTGATGCTCAACATCGCCTCCCACACCCTATCCCTTGTAATTTTTTGTTAAAAAAAAATAATTTTATTTTTAATAAAATTTAATTTAGATTTTATTTTGAAATTGTTTTTTTTTTAATTAATTTTTTTTGGCTGTTAGTTAATGTCAGGATAGGAATTGGCAAAAAATATAACTCCACACTGATGTGATTTCCATTATCATGATAGGTGCATATATACAGAAATAAATGATTCTTGGTCTTCCCCAATGGGTGACCCTTTCTATCACTTATGACTCTTCATATTTACAACTTATGTTACAAGTAACACAATCCTAAGGATTATGTATCCAACATTCCCCTCCTTAATCTGAAGGTGTGTGTGTGAGTCCAAGCATCATTCTGAACTTCTCATTTTTTTCTCTTCCAAGCGCTTTGGTAAATAGGTCCGCAGTTTGCTCATTTCTGGAACAATGTATCAAGTGAATAGTCTTGGCCTCTACATGATATCGAATTAGGTGATACTTTGTGTTGATGTTCTTAGTTCAATCATGGAATCTAGGTTTTTTGGCCAAATTGATTGCATAAGTATTGTCAACTAGAAGAGTAGTATAATTTACTTGTTTCTCTTGAAAATATTCAAGTATTTTTCCGAGCCACACAATCTCCTTCGTCGCTTCTTCAACTGCCACATTTTATACCTTTGATGTGGAATCTAATAGGATTGATTTTTTATTTTATCTCCAAGATACAACTACTTATCTATGACTCATGAGATATCCTGAAGTTGATACTCCATTTTCCTTATCTCCATCAAAGTCTAAATCAGAATATTCGATCAGGTTGAAGTCATCCACCTTAGAGTACCTAAGTCCAAAATCTTGAGTTCCTTTCAAGTATTTCAGAACTCTTTTTGCAGTATACTAATGTCCTTCAAAATGATTTTGAATGAACTTGGAAAGAATCCCAACAACAAATGAAATTTATGTTCGGGTGGTAGTAAGATAGATAAGACTTCCCACATGTTGTTGATACTTGGTTGCATCCTCAAATGCATTCCCTTCTTTTGATGTGAGTTTCAAATTATGTTCCATTGGAGTAGAAATAGGATATCACTCATTCATTCCAAACATGTTCAACATTTCTCCATCATACTTCTTCTGGGAGATGAATATCTACTTTGGATTTTGAATTACTTCAATTCCCAAATAGTAGTGAAGATGTCCCAAATATGACATCTTGAAGAATTTATTCAACTCTTTCTTTATGGATGCAATGTAGTTCTCAATGTTCCCTATTATTAACAAGTCATCTACATATACTACAATATATACAACAATTTTCCCAACTTTCTTGACAAACAAAGTTGCATTGTCAAGATTGAAATGCTTGAAATTCAATTTCAGAAGATGCTCAGTTAACTTTTCATACCATGCTCGCAATGCTTGTTTCAAGACATATAAGGATTTGAAGAGCTTGCATACCTTATTTTCTTGTCCCTTCACAATAAATCCTTCTGGTTGAAACACGAAAACATTAACTTTCAAGTATCCATTCAAGAAAGTAGTTTTCATGTCCATTTGATGAATTTTCCATACATTCTATGTTGCCATGGAAAATAGAGTATGGATGGTAGCCCATTTTTCCATGGGAGAAAAATTTTCCTCATAATCAAGACCTTCCTTCTATGAAAATCCTTTTTTCATGGGCCTTGATTTGTTCTTTTCAAGTAAGACATTTGATATGTACTTGTTCTTGAATACCCACTTCCAGTTAATTGGTTTGGTTCCAAATGGACGATCCACCAACTTCCATGTCCCATTCTTGATGAGAGCATCATATTCCTTCTGCATGTATTCTTTCATTCATCATGAGAAGAATATTATTTAAAGGAAGTTGTTTCAATATTGGTAGATAAATTCAACTCACAATCATATGAAACATCCATGTCATATAAATCACCTAAGTTTGAATTATTTACATTACCTCCATCTTGTCTTGAGGACATTTCGGTTCCTGTCTTTCTTGCCTCATAAGGATGAACACTTTCAAGTGTTTTTGTGAGCCATTTTGGTGGACCTTTTTGAGATGGTCCAGGTTTCTATGTTGATTGAGATGGTGTTGATTTCTCATCAACCCTCATATTTTCAATACTCTCGATCACATCATCCAACTAAACTTCAGGTTCTGATGAACTTGCGGGAATTTCTTCATGAGGGGAAGTTGGTTCTTTAAAACGATATTCCAGAGATTGACCCAAGATATGGATCCCCCCTTCAAGATGTGGAATATCATCATCAAATTCATGATGTCTTTACATGAGTGAATCTATCCAGATGATCAAGTTTCCTCTCAACAGTTTCGTCTTTCTTGGTAGATTCAAGAAAGATCACAACTTTGGAAAGGATGAATTTCTTGTTTGTCTCATCGTAAAGACGATACCCCTTGGTGGTATTTGAGTACCCCAAGAAGATTCACTTTTGAATCCTTTCATAAAGATTACTTCTGTGCTCCTTAGGAATCAAGGCATGGCAGGTAGAACCGAAGACCTTGAGATGCCTCACCAAAGGAATTTGGCCACGCCACATTTCATATGGAGTCTTGTTTTTAAGAGAATGATCTGGACACATGTTTTTGACATTAACTGCACATATAATTGCATCATCCCAAAAAAACAATTTAAGTTTCTTGAAAAACATCATGGAACGAACCATATTTAGGAGTGTCATGTTCATTCATTCAACCACATCATTTTGTTAGGGATTGTATGGAACTCTGGTTGGATTTTTTATCCCTTGTTGGTGAAGGAATATTTCAAATTCATTAGATGTATATTCTCTTCCATTATTAGTGTGAAGAGAGTCAGTACGAGACTAATCTTCATTTTTAATCTATACATGAAATTTTTTAAAAGTTTCAAAAGATTGTGATTTATCTTTCAAAAAATACACCCAACACATTCTAGTGTAATCATCAATAGAAGTCATGATATATTTGTTTCCATTTCCAGAAGGAATAGGCATAGGATCGCACAAATAAAAATGAATTAGTTCAAGTTTTCTACATGCTCTAGAAGTAGAAACATGAAAGGGCTTTTTGTTGTGTTTTCCAAGGATACAAGCATGACATTGCTTCAAATTCATAGGAAAGTAGGAAAACTAGAAACACCATTCTTTCTCGACAAAGGAAAATTGCCATAATTATTATGGCCAAATATAACATGCCACAAAAGAATAGATGAAATTATACCTGAGTCATGATGAGAGAGGTATGCATCACTTTGTGTATGGGAAGATGTCCCATTCAACTTCGACAATCTTCCATCTTCCATTCCAATCATGACAACCATGTTTTCATAATCCTTCCTTATCTCAAATTTTCCACTAAACATATGAATAGAGTGACCTTCCTTATCTCTTCCTTATAAACGAATAATTTTAAAAAGGAGAGAGTGACAAAGTATGTCATGGAGATCCAGCCAATAGATCTTGAAAAATGAGAAGGAGCTAGCACCAAGTAGATCTAAGAAAATCATAACAAGTGAGTATCGATTTGATCTATGAAAGAAGAAGGAGTGAGTGTTTAGCATATTTGGAAAAAGAAAAAGTAACAAGCGCGGAGCAAATCTAGTGAAAAAAGAAGTAATGAGCGTAGAGTATATTTGGTGAAGACATAAGCAACAAGTAGACCAGTGAAGGAAATTCATATGAAGAACTTGTAAAATTGTAAGTAGGTTGGTGCCTATGAAAAAAATAGCTATGGGGATTGGTGTCTCCATTAGATCGGTGCCTACAAACAACAGAAGGGATTAGTGTCTCGATTAGGTCAGTGCCTACAAACAACAGAGTGGATCTGTGTCTCCAGTAAGCTAGTGCCTACAAAAAATAGAGGGGATCAATGTATCCAATAGGTTGGTTACTATAAACATTTGTAAGAGTAGGTTGGTGCCTACAAATTTATAAAAAGAGTTTTTTGTGGTTTTCTCCTGAAAGAGTTTCCATGTAAAATATTATATCTTCTAGTTCTTACATTTACATGATTACTTCATTATGTTTTATGAATGTTAAAAAGAAAAATATAGACTTATATTGATTCACCCCCCTTCTTAGTATAAGTGTGTTCTAAACAACTGGTATTATAGATGGTTCCTTTGGAAACAGTATAACCATTGTAAGGTAGATCTCGAGAGCACACATGGCCGATTAGAAAGGTTTCTCTACAAATAGGGATCTTTTTTTTACAAAACAAACTATGCCTTTTGGAGTATAAGGATGCAAACATATATAATGGCCCTTGGTTTTGATATTTGGAAATCGATTGTGACTGGTTATACAACCCCAACAACTCCACCAACAAATACAATTGGGAAAAAAGATAGTGAGAATGATGCAAAATCCATGAACGACATATTGTGTGGTTTGTCAGAATCAGAGTTTCTCAAAGTAATGCATTGAAATTTAGCGAAATAAATTTGAGACAAACTTCAAAACATCCATGAAGGTGATGAAAAGGTCAAGAAAGATAAGCTACAAACTCATAGAATACAATTCGAGAGTTTGAAGATGAAAGACCAAGAAATGTTTTCAGCCTATCTCCTCCGTGTGGAAGAAATTGTCGACACCATCAGAGGACTTGGTGAAACATTTTCATAGCCAATGATTGTAAAAAAGGTGTTGAGGTCACTCCCCTTAAGATTTGATGTCGAATTTTCCACTATTGAGGAAATAAAGGATCTTGATAAACTAACAATGGATGAATTTCATGGGATTCTAACTACATATAAAATGAGGACTGGAAAGGAAAAACCATCAAAGAAAGAAGTAGCTTTCAAAGCCTCAAATAAGATGAAGAACAAAAAACATAAACCAAGGGGTTGTTCCAGCCATAAATCAGATGCAGAGAAAGCAATTTTTTTGAGAAAACTCAAAAAGGGATCTGGAAAATACAAAGGTAAGTTTCTCTTTAAATGCTTTAATTGTGGAAAAGTAGGACATTTTTCTACTAAGTGTCCATCTGAAAAAAATGAAAGTAGTGATAATGAAGAAGACTATAACATAAATAGAAAACATCATCAACACAAAAATAACCACAAGCATGAAAAGAAGAACTCTCATAATCAGAAGAGGATCCTATACTCAAAAGGAGTTAATGACTTATCTGAAGAAAGTAGTGAAAGTAGTGTTGATAGTGATAGAGAAGAAACTCTCTTTATGGAAATTGAAACCAATATTGTGAAGACAAAGAAATGATGGATTTATAAGAAGAGGAGAACAATGAAATAGATGGAAAAGTGGTTCTTGAAGAAAAAATCATGTGTTCCTTAAGCCAAGGAAAAATATTTTGAAACAAAAGGAGCAGTTGCAGAAATATGAAGAAGAGGATCGTGATTCAAAAGCAAAAATGTCACAAATATTTGACAAATCGGAAAATATTATCATGATCCTAAAATTTCAATTAGAAGAGGAAAGAAGGATAGAAGAAGTGGTGAGAATCCAGCTGAAGGAAAAGGAAGAAAATTGTGAGAAGCTAGAAGTTGAACTTGTTTCCTTAAGAAAGGATTTGGAAAAGTCAATTGCTCAGTAAAACATAATCTTGAAGTTTTAAAAGAGTACCAAAACCTTAGATCATATCATCAATTTTCAAAGGTCACCATTTATTAATATTGGTTTTGGTTATGATAAGAGTCATATGACCACCAAAGAGGATCCAGAATCTGCAGGGCCATCAAAGAAAGTAAAAGAAGAAAAATCTAAAATCTATGTTGATGTACTCAAAAGTTCCATCAGTGATGAAGACAACAATAAGAAAGAAAATAATGTTCCGCAAAAACTTCGCATTTCTCCTAACAACAATAAGGATAGATTCAAAATATATTTCCCATCAAGGCAACCTCACATGAACTGGTACCAAAATTATTTCTTTGTCTATTTATTTTGATGTAATCATTTTGGTCACAAAGCAATAGATTTTAGAGCACGTGAAATAAATAATCATGTATGGAACAAAGACATAAATGCTTATGGATTCTCAAAAAAAAATTATAATTCATTTTCCCCTTTATTTGATTACAATGTTGTATGTTATAAATGAAACAATTATGTTCACAAAGCATTCTTTTGTATAATTGACCGTGTGGAAACACCTAAAAAAAAAATATGCGGATACCCTTTCCAAACAAAATAAAGAACTCATAGGAGTTTGGAAAAGAAAGCAGAAACAAGAGATGCAGAAAGAGGAATTTATGCTTGTGCAAACTGCCCTTCATGCTCAAAAAAAAGGAAATCAATGGTATGTTGACAATGGATGCTCAAGCCACATGATAGGTGACAAGAGAAAGTTTCTCACTATGAAATAAGTTAATGGAGGCAGCCTGACATTTGGAAGCGATGTTATTGCAAGGATAGCTAGAAAAGGCACTCTAAGTCTCAATAATGGAAAGACTAAAACATAAAATGTCTTGTATGTCAATGGTATGAAACACAATATTCTCAGTGTTAGTCAACTGTGTGACCAAGAACACAATCTCAATTTTAATTCTCAAGGATGCGAAATTCATAATGGAAGATTGTACACTAGTCGACACACCTATGATCACAGGTTGTAAATTGAACAAAAATTATGAATCTTAGAAAGAAAATCAAACATTGTATAGGTCAATGATTGGAATCATATTATATGTGATGGCATGAAGGATAGGCATTATCCAGGCAGTAGGATTAGATGGACAATTTCAAGATGCACCAAAAGAAACTCATGTGCAAGCAGTAAAAAGGATACTCAAATATCTGAAGGGCACCTTGGACTTCGACTTATGGTAGTCAAGAGGTGAATATTTTACTCTAAAAACATATAAAGATGCAGATTGGGTAGACAATGTTGATGACATAAAAAGTACAAGTGAAGGAGCATTCTTTCTGGGAAACTGTCTAGTGTCTTGGTTTAGAAAGAAACAATCTTTAGTCTCTCTATCCACAACATAATCCAAGTATATTGCAGCAGCAAGATGTTGCATACAATTTCTTTGGATGAACCAAACACTATAGGATATCAAGGTATAATATGATCAACCAATCTCAATCATCTGTGGCAACACAAGTGCAATCAACATTTCAAAGAATCATGTTATGCACTCAAAGATGAAGCATATTCCCATCAAGTACCACTTCTTAAGAGAACAGATAGTCGAACAAAGTGTCAAGCTGGAATACATTGCCACCATGGAACAAGTTGCAGATATTTTTACCAAACCCCTTCCCAGAGAAACATTTACATATCTAAGATAGAAGTTGGGAGTGATATCCCTCTCATCTCATTAGTAAACAAGAATATATTAGGGGGATGATTCCTTTGTCATTGATGTCAAAGGGGGGGGATTATAGATAGGGGGGTAGTTGCAGATAGGGGGGCGGGGGGGAGAATTACAAATAGAGGGAGAATTGCAAACAAGGGAGAATTATTTCTATTTCTATAGGATTAAGTGTTTTGAGTACATGGCTGTCATTAATGACAAAGGGGGATATTATTGAATAAATTATTGTCATTGATATCAAAGGAAAGTATTCAAATATAAATATTCAAAGGAAATGTGAATTTAAGAAATACAAAATAGAATCATATTAGAAATGAAGTTACGTGAAAGTGGATTAAATATGAAGTTATGTGAAAGTGGATTAAACATGAAGTTATGTGAAAGTGGATTAAAAATTAAAAGTGAATTAAAAAGTGAAAGTGTGCAAATGGTTTTAAAACCCATGGTGGTATTTTTCCCATGGTATGTTGAAACGTAAATTAAAATGGGAAAATTAATTTTTTATTTAATTAAGGTCATCTATTTTCAAATGTACATGAATTTTCATGTAGAGTTAATGGTAAAGTATAAAAGGAGAAGAGGATTGCGAGAAATGGAGTGGGGGTGAAGAGAGGAAATGTAATATTTACATATGAGAATATAATAGGAAAAACATTGAATATTATTTAAAAAGGAGAGAATGATGAAATATGTGATCATCCAACCAATAGATCTTGAAAAATAAAAAGGAGAGAGCATTGAACATATATGAAGAAATAAGAATAAGTGAGTGTCGATTTGATCTTGCAAAAGAAGAAGGAGTGAGCGTCGAACAAATTAGGAAAAATTATAAGTAGCTAACGCAGAGTAGATTTGTCGAAAGAATAAGTAACAAGCACAGAGTAGATTTGGTGAAGACTTGTAAACTTGTAAGTAGGTTGGTGCCTACAAAACAAATATTTGTAGGGATTGGTGTCTCTAGTAGATTGGTGCCTACAAACAATAGAGGGGATCAGTGTCTCCAGTAGATCGGTGCCTACAAATAATAGAGGGGACCGATGTCTCCAGTAGATTGGTGCCTACAAATATCTGGCTGCCGCCGAGTCAACCATAGGCATGGTTTTGGTTCAAGAAGATGATTCGTTTTCTGAATACGTGATCTATTACTTGATCCGAGGCCTCATAGGACCGGAACTTAATTATACCCATCTCAAAAAACTTGCGTTAGCAGCAGTTCATGCTGTTCAACGGTTCTGTCACTATGTTCTGTTTCGCAAGACCACCGTCGTCACTGTCATGAATCCATTTCAGTACATGTTGACACGACAAGTTATCGGCGGAAAAATCAGTAGATGGATGGTCATCCTCCAAGAATTTGACTTAGACTTCGTTTCAGCCAAGTCCAAGAAGTCACTGGTCTTCGCAGAACTCATTTCGGAACTTCCGGTTGAGTCAGGTGACGTTGTGCTTGAGGAATCGCCTATCCGGGGGGATATGTTTTTGATCGAATCGTCTGACCCCTGGTACGGAGATATACTGATCTATCTCTAGAATTTGAAGTGTCCTACCTCTTCTTCTTGTGATGAGCGTCGGAGGATACGCCATCAGGCCAAGAACTATCTTATACTCAATGATACTTTGTATCGGCGAGGTGTAGATTGTATCTTGCGTCGATGTCTCACTCATGAGGAGGCCGTCATAGTGCTCAACGATTGTCATACAGGAGCTTGTGTCGGTCACTTATCCAGGTTGGCAACAGCCCAAAAGATCTTACGAGCCGGTTACTTTTGGCCCACGCTTATAAAAGACTGTATTGAGTCGGTCAAGAAGTGCCATCCGTGCCAAATCTTCTCAAGAAAGATGAGGGCACATCCAGCTCCTATGTTTCCTGTTATCACCGTCGGTCCCTTCACTAAGTGGGGAATTGATTACACTACTTGAAACCCCCCATCAGCTAGGGGGCACCTCTATATCATTGTAGCTGTCGACTACTTCACTAAGTGGGTCGAAGCTATGTCGACGTTCAAAGATGATGAGGAGACTGCAACTCTCTTCTTATTTAACCAGATTATAGCACGGTTTAGAGTCCCGAGAGAGATTGTCACTGACCATGGCAGTCACTTTCAGAACCACATGATGTCCAAGTTAACATCAAAGCTTGGGTTACGGCAAGAACACTCATCACCTTACTACCCCCAAGCCAATGGGCAGGTGGAAGCTGTTAACAAAACGCTTAATACAATGCTACAGCGAACCATCAACTCAGCCAAATCAAACTGGAATTTGATGTTATATTCGGCATTATGGGCTTACCGAACATCAGTTGAGAATGCAACCGGTTTCTCAACTTTCCAACTCGTTTACGGGCTGGAGGCAGTCTTGCCCATCGAATGTCAAATTCCCTCTCTGAAATTGGTAGTACAGTTATTTCCAGACACTTCTCCGCTTGAAGAATGGTTAGTCCACCTGGAACATCTTGATGAACAGCGTCGTGATGTGGCACTGGCCAACGAAGCTCATAAAAATAAGGTTAAGTGTCAATATGATAGGTCCGTTCATCCCCGGGTTTTCTCTGAGGGTGACCTTGTCCTGGTTTATGACCAAGATAAGGACCCCCTAGGGGCAGGAAAGTTCAAACCCATGTGGTTCGGACCCTTCATTGTTAAGGAGGTTTTAAAGAAGGGCGCTTATCGTCTGGTCGATTTTGAAGGGAATGTTTTGGCGGAGCCTCGAAATGGGCTCTACCTCAAGAAGTACTACTCATAGGGTCACCGTGAGTAACTTTTTGTAACATATGTATAGTCTTTGTGCTATTACTTTCTTTCGTTTCTTTTGAAAAAACGTGTCTTGGACGTGTCATTAATGTTATCTTTCGTCACTATGGCATATGTCAAGTGAGTCCGAGGTGTTCATTGGGTATGCAGACGGTGCTAGTCGACACACGCGGAGGCTTGCCTCCGCAGCTTGGGTAATCTTTACACCACAGGGTCAGTTGTTATCTTCCAGAGGGATATGCTTAGGTGACACCACAAACAATGTTGTCGAGTATAGTGCAGTTATTGAGTTGCTTCGTGATTCTTTGTCATTGGGTATCTCTTGTCTCCAGGTCTATCTAGATGCTCAACTGGTTGTGTCGCAGCTAAACAGAATATACCGTGTGCACGATCCTACTCTACATCGAAGATTCCTTAGGGTACGTCTCTTGGAACGCAACTTTGATTATATTACATATTTTCATGTTCCTAGGAGTCTAAATCGAATCACAGATACTCTAGCTAATCACGTTTTAGATTGGCATCTTGTTCACACATAAAAAGATCATAATCAAATACATGTAAATACATTTTTGTCCACATAATCCATCAAGACACAGAAAAGACATAAAAATCACATATGCAAACAAAAAAAACTGTACAGGTGGAGACTTACCCATCTCACCTCGCTCCTCACCAGGTGGCACTGGTATAGCAGGATCTCTGGAAAAGTCGATTCCTGCGTATGGGTAGTCCTCGATAGCGGGGATCTGCCGCGACAACCAAGCAATGAAGTCGTCGTTGAAGGCCTCCACGGTCCTTCCACCACCCTGTCATGGCAGTAATGCTGCCCATCTACATACTGTCGGGAACGTCACCAGATGTCCTCGTACTGTCATCCGAGGACTGAAGCACGGAACTCTCTCAAAGAAAAATGAGCACAAAATCGTCCCGAACCCGAGGTTCCTGTGTGTCCGCTGTCTACATGCTGTCAGCTGAGTTTTCATGCTCTCTAATAATGTGGTACTCCAATCATATATTTGTGCATTCATGCACTGAATTGCACAGTTCATCTGTGCGCGCGATGCCTGATGTACAACTGAGGAGCCAGTAATTCACCCAATGAGCGATAA